>CAEGAF010120307.1:0-23553 GCA_903067075.1 Micropoecilia bifurca
ATATATATATATTCATATAATATTCATATAATATATTATATATATTATATGAAGCTTCTTTTTTTTGTATTTCCTATTTGGTGGTTAAAAATTTGCCGGTTTGTCTGTCATTGCAACTTTGATAAATAACACAGTGGATGTGGAAGCCCTATGGTGTTGGTAGTAGATTTACTCTGCAAAAGAGGAAAATGAAACAGGAAAATCAAACATCCCTGTATAATTACTACAGCAACAATCCAGATCTGATTCAGGCAGTAAATTGGACACAATTTACTGTTATATTTTTCATTTTGATCTGAATCTATTGCTACAACAGCTCATCTTTCCTCTTTAAATAAGAGGAACCTAAGCTCCCTGCACTTCTGTTCCTGATATTTAGACACCCACCAATCCGGCTTTTCTTGCCCGAAACTTATTTCCAATTTTGTTGGATATCTAAGCAGATTATGACTCCCCCACCCATAAGGTCTAAAACATAAACGAGAAAAATGTACCAATGGAGGCTGAATCAAAACTGAAGAGAAAACTGAGGAATATCATTATCATGTCCATTTACATCTTAAAGCATTTCTCTGATTTTTCTTACATTAAAAAACTGAGTCATTGTGGATGTTGTTCGGTGATGTGAATACAGAATGAAAATGGCGGACGTGATTAATTTTGCTTTAATACACACTGACAAAATCTTGACTTTATACTGATCCTGGATCCGAGCAGATTAAAAGGATCTCTGGCTGATTCCATTAGCGCACGTTTACATGAATGATTCTCTCTGAGCAATTTTCGCCTGATGGATTTGTGCCAAAAATGTGCTTCAATCATCTTTGTGCACTTTAACCTGAGTCTTACCTGAGCATCTGTGAGCCCCAACATGGCTGCCAGCTGTTTTCTGTCAGGCTTGGTGACATACTTCTGTATTTCAAATCTCTTCTCCAGGCCTTTCCTCTGCAGGTTGGAAAACACGGCCCTCGACCACGACCTTTTCCTCTTGTACGTCTGAGGCATCGTGTCTTTGGTGAGCACTGCATAGGGACCTGGACAACAGACAACAAGGGAGGACACGGGGTTAAAGCACCACCACCAGAGGGGCTTGGAGGTTGAAAACGCACGAGAAAATGCAGTGTCCTCTGTGATGCTCTACTCTACGGATGGCGTCTACCTGGGAAGGTGTCCTGAAACTGATGCTGGCCTGCGTGTCTGCCGCTGCCGCTGCCTAGTGAGCCCATCATGGAGGACGCGTCGCTCATCCCGGGGTCTATGGAGGAGAAGTAGGGGCTGGCTGGAGGTTGAATGGGGATGTGGAGGCCTGACTGACGGTTGGAGCTAACGATGGAGGTGAGATCTGTTACAAAATGAGAGATGATGGGCTTCAGTCAGTTTGGACACAAGCAACGGAGGGAGAAAATTTTAGGGAGACTTTTGAAGTAGGTTGAAATGTGGATTTTTGCTGATGACCATGACCTGTGTGACCTCTGGTTAAGGGGCTCCTGAGTCTGCGCTTAACTTACTCTCTCAAACGTCGCTTCTAGTTTGCTGCTTTCGTTTTCTAAACTGCCTGTCCCTGTGCTTGATGATGACTTCATAAGTAAATATTCCTTGGGTATAATACCTTAAAATGTGGGATGCTTCTCTGCAAAATATTTTACTACAATCAAGTTCCCGCTCACCTCTTAGAGAAGACTTTTCTTTGCACTTTGGATCAAAGTCTGTGGATAAAATCCTATCGATTCCGAATTTGAGGTCTTTGCTTGAAGGCGGCGGCGCCTGCTGGGAGTTGAACGGCGTCCTGGAGACGGTGGTGAGCTGCAGTCCGTGTCTGTGGTACGGAGACGCCGGGCTGACTCTGGCTCCGAACACCGACGAAGACTCCGGCGCGACGGGCGCAGGGCGCAGCGGGGAGCCGCCGGAGTGCGCCTGCTGTGCGCGATGCTGCTGCTGCTGCTGCTGCTGGTGGTGGTGATGGTGGTGATGATGGTGACCCATGTGCACCATGAGGGCGGACGATCCGGGGATGTTCTCCGCATCTCCTGCTTGCAAGATGTCCGCGATGCAAAACGACGGCTTCTTTATGGTGTCCACAGCGAAGCCTCCGGCGCAGTACGCGGACCAGAGGCTGAAGTTGGATGCGTAAAACGGGTTGAGCCCGGCGGTGTACATCCCGGAGCTTCTACTGTGTCGCTTCTCGGATGATGTTATAAAAAGACAGACATGTAAAAACGATCAGCGCGGATAGCGATTTCAGGAGGACAGATGCGGAGTCCTGGTTGTGCCAAAAACGCTCTCACTGGTCTGAAACTCTAACCCCGAAGTTCCACTCCGACGTTCCTGCGCTGACGCTGATTGGTGGCTCTCTGAGCCAATGGGTGCGTCGCCTTTACTCGTATGGTTTGTTGTTGCAAACTAAGACGATCTCTCTCTCTCTTTTCCTCTCTCTGTCTCTTACGAACACATGAGCTGGGAGCAATTTTGATCCCGAGATGATGGATTGATCACTTAAAGAGAGCCACTCCTCACCCGCATAACGCACTAAAGCCGTCATTACAGCCGATGGTTCGCGTTAATTTGGATTCTTCGTGTAAACTGAGTTGAAGAAGCCACTTTGGGGTCAGTTTTATAACACAAAAATACCAAGAAACATAGCGTGACATCCAGCCCAGAACACTATTTATACATTCAAACTTTTTTTTCTTTTTTAGATTTTGTCACTTTGCAGCATCGAACTTTATTGGGAACTTGTAAGCAATAGACCGACAGAGAAGATAGAAAAAATGATGCTTTTGTTCTGAAATTGTACAAATATAAATCTGAAAAGTGTGGTGTGCACTTTTGTTCAGCTGTGTTTACTCATGCGCCCTTAAATAAGTCACATTCAAATTGTTTTACAAACGTAATACAGTCACCAACTGTGAGCCAAGTAATAAATATTACATTTTCTCAAAAGCCACACTCAGAATCACCGATATGTCGATCAGTGATCCAGTTACTACAAAATGAAGCCAGCTCTAAAAAGTTGGGGGTTTAGCCTCCATGTCAGTGTTTCATCTGTTTGAAATGCTGAAAGCTGCTTCTCTGAGTTTGGTTCTGGTTCTGGAGGTGAGAAGCAGACCCAAAGATGACCTGAGTGGTCTGGAAGGTTCATACAATAACAAGTAAAGCCCAGTGTAAGAGCTATACTGTCTTTTGGAGAGAAACATTTAACACAAGCATGAAAATAAAATACACAAAAAAAGAAACAATTGTGACACGGTGGTGGGAGCATTATTCTGTGGAAAGGGTTTTGTTTCTTTGTTTAATAGGGACATGGAAGCTGGTCAGGACTAAAGAGTAATTAAGCTAATTACAGAGCAAGCTTTAAAGAAAACAAACTATTAAGGCTTCACAGGACTTGATCCTGGGCCTTTCAGCACCACAACAACTCATCATGAGGTCAGACGTATGTTACACGTCAGAGAATTTTCATGTCTTAGAATGGTCCAATCAAAGTCCAGATCTGTGAATATTTGACAAGAGTATGAAAATTGCGCTGCAGATTTTCTCCTCCCAGTCTGACCAAGCTTAAGTTTTTATTATTATTATTATTATTATTATTATAAAGCAGAATGGGCAAAAAAAAGTCCACCTCCAGATGTGCCAAGCTGGAAGCTGCAGTGAAAGATCGTCTCTGACTCAGACGCTTATTTGTGAAACGAGATTAAAACAAACATCTAATTTTCCTTCCGCAATCGGTTTTGTCGACGACATACAGAAGTCGCACTAAAATACATTGTTGTAGGATCTTAATTTAACAAAATGTGTGGGGAGCAAAAATGTTTAGGCGGTATAAATACTTCTGCAAGTCTCTATAAATAGGTCAGGTAACGATCAACAGCGCCTTCTCATGAATCTACGCCCAGGAGAGTCTCTATTAGCTCCGTCTCATCCTGTTTTTGATGGGCTCTGATTCGTGTTAAATGAGCGGATGCGCCCGTTAGATATGCCCCTAAAATAGAAGCCGTTTTAGTATTTTAGGACGCAGCAGAAATCCTTATTTCTTCCGGAGACGAAGAGGAGGAGGGAAACTTTATAATGACTGCTAGAACTTCCCTTGTTCAATATTTGCGCCGACTTTATCTCAACCTGCAAGTTGCACGGTGACGCAAATCCGTCCCCACGCTCATAATAAACAGAGGAAATCTATCCCACCCCCCTCACCCCTCCCACCTCCCCCCTCCTACGCGCAAAACACAATTAACTTCAGAGGCGACGCTTCATCCGCAAGGCCTCTCTCAAGATTCACGCCGCTTGGCTCCTGGCCAGCGAGATTTGAGAATCGGGTGATTTAAATGGCCTTTATTTCGGCTGCTTGGCGCGTTTTAAACGCGCAGGTTCACCTTCTCTCCGCGCGTTTTGCGCGCTCAGTCCAAACCGACCCTCCTTCCTTCCACTCTTTTACGGTCTGATCTTCACTGTTTACCCCCCGCACCCACCTCCTCCTCCTCCCCCTCTTCCTCCTCCTCCTCCAGCTCCAAACTCCGATCGCATGTGCTGGAAAACAATGGCTCTCTGAAGGCCCTCGGGTTGGACTCATTATAGTCCCGATTCACGCGGGCGGAAGCGCCGATGACCCTGGCTGCCCGCTATCATGGTGTTTTCGAGTGACACTTTTCCGGGTTAAAATTAGAAGGAGAAGAAGAAGAACGGGGAAAAAAATGACATTTAACGTTTGCCCTCCGTCCAGCAGTCAAAACAATCCAGGGAAGAGGATGTGGCGGTGCGCAGCGCGCCTCGAGTTATTTCAGGTGCAGATGGGCTCCTTCAGTGGGAAGCGCTTGAGAAAACAGACGTCGGATCAGCGTTTATACCCACGCAGCAAGGAGAGAACAGGAGAGAAGAGAAGAGAAAGTTGAGCGCGTTTGCAGAAATGGTTTTAGTGAGAAGATAATTAGATAAATTGTGGGAAAGAAAATTAAGCAATGTCGTCTGTAGAGGGTGTCACGCAAAAGATTTCGTTTCTCTTGAAAGTTTCCTAATTTCATCACCTTGAGGCTACAAGGTTCACTGGGTTTTTATATTGATTTAATGTTTAAGTGCACTTAGCTCTTTTTAAAATCCAACAAAAGAGGCAAACAGGTTTTCGTCCAAGACTTCCCCATATTTAGCTCCATCATCTTCTTTGACATTGACAAGCTGCCATGTTGCTGCTGAGGAAAGGCTTCCCCACACCACCATGCTGCCACCATCGTGTTTAACAGTAGGTATTGTTTGCGCAGGAGGACAATGAGCCGTACTCCATAACACATTTAGATTTAGTCCAAAAAGTTACTCAAGTTTGTTTAGTTATACAGAGAAAATAAATGAAAACATGACTTTCTGTTGCTTTGTTTTATCATTGACTTTCCTCTTGCCCTATTTGCATGAAAGGTTGTTTTATTTCTTGCGACACTAATAGTTCAGTCAACACATTCTCACACCTGAACTCTGGATCTTTCTATCTCTTATTGCAGGATTTGATTAATCGCCTCCTGGCCTGTCTTGGTAGATTTGCAGATATTTATTTATTCTCAGATGATGGACTGAGCTGCTCTCTGAGATGTCCAAATCTTGAGACACTCCTTTGAAAACTAATCTCGCTTTAAACCTTTTTTAGCAAACCTTTGAGACCTTCACAGATCAGCAGGATTTATAATGCGATTAAATTACATTCAAGGACTCAGTTTGGATCTTCTGGAGGCTTTTGGTTGCTCTGGTTTTTATAGTGGGTATCAAATTTTCAGAGTTTTGGAAATAATTTATGCTTTAACTTTTGTGCTCTACTTTATGTTGGTTTGTCATTCAAAACTCAAATAAAATATATGTAGGTTCCTGTTTACAAAATCCAAAATGTGACACAGTTCAGTTCTTTTTAATGTCACTATAATATATATATATATATATATATATATATATATATTTTTTTTTTTTTTTTAAATCATTCACATGCAAGTGAGGCCTCATTTTTTTCTTCTTTTCTCATATTTTGATGATATCATTTCTGAAACCATAAAACTGAAAATATCACATAATAAAAACGACACGCTTGATTTACGAACGACGAGTAAAAACGCTGAAATATTTCTGCTAGACTGCTAGACTCGTCCTGGAAGGTGTTCATCATCATCATGTCTCTCCTCTAAGTCTAACCTCCGCAGAGCAGAATGACTGATGGGAAACGAGACACTCTCAGGACGAGCTGTTAGTTAACGCATTCACTTTCCCCCCTTCACAAAGCTGCAGGTCGCCGTGACTCACGCAGTTTTAAATCCAACAGGGAAGTGTTTTACATTAGCTCTATCTGGATCCTTTTACAGTGAATTGCTGGTAACTCAGAATTAACGGCAACTAAAATAAACTCTTAAGACACAAAAAAAGAGATTTATTTCTTCCTGAAGTAAAAATATAAAGGAAATAGGTGTATTCTCTTCCATCAGATAATAATATTGTTCCCCTTCATGGAAACTGGGGCTTCCTCCCTGCAGACAATATAAATATCCTAGTTTTAAAGTAGAAACTATAGAGAAATACTATCTAATATTATTAATAATCAATTAAACACTGCAGATGCCAATACTTTGTCCTTGTGTTTCAATCTTTGAGCCGGACATGTGACTACTTGTGCTTGATTTTGTGTTGGTTCAACTACATTCTAAAAAGAAAATAGTTGAACCAACTTAACTGAATTGATTCTGTAGGTAACAAGCAATTCAATTAAGTTTATCCAACTTAATTTATTAAGTTTAACCAATTCAATATATTATAATCATCCAACTCAATTTTATTTTTAACAAGTTTATTAAGTATGTTTAAGATAACAGAATTAAGTCAGTCTTACTCAAATCATGTAGTTTACTTCAAAAATGGTGAATAAACTTAAATAGTACTTTTCCAGTCACTTTGACCACTGAAAGTGCTTTACACTACAGTCATACATTTATTTAATACACAGGGTGGTGGGGGTTGGGTGCCCAGGGGCACATTGGCATGTGGCAGGAGGGAGCTGGAATTGAACCATCAACCTTGTGATCACAACAGGCCCACTCTACCCACAGAGCCACACTCACTTACCAGGGAATCTGGTCCCTGGTTGAGTCATGGTGTCAGACGAGGGATTCAAATGTGATCAAACTTAATTATTTCAAGTAAAGTCAAAGTAAAAAGGTCATTTAAGGGAAAGAGTTGTGTATTTAGATGACACTGTAAAAAAGAGCATTACAATTTAGTTTGGAACTACTTAAAAGTTTGAGTTTACTTTCTGTAGAATTAAGGCTAAGAAATTGTAAATGTTTATTAGAAGAAAATAAATGATTTGAGAAAGAGTGACTTAAATTTATCATGTTAATCCACCTTATGAATTAAGTTATAAAAACTTAGCAAATTGAGTTGGAAGGACTTAGTGAATTGAGTTGGATGATCGTAATAAATTGGGACATTGGATACAAAACTGGCATTGAACGCAATTGTTTTAAATAAAGTCAAAGTGAAAAGTTTCCTTAGGTTAAAGATTTGTAAGTTTTGAGTTAAATAAACACAAAAAAGTAAGTTGTCATAGCAAAAGCAAAAGAATTAAGTGAAATTAATGTAAATATGCCCATAAGATGAATTGCAGCCCAAAAGCACTTTTTAGAGTGTAGCTCTGTTTTAGAAAAAGCAGAAGTTCTGACAATCATTTTCCATCAGAGGTCACGGCGTTTTGAAACGGAGCAACATCCTTGCCTAATTGACTTGACAGCCTTGCCTTCATACTCTGCTATGAAGCTAATCAGAGACTAAACAAACACCATGAAAACACAATGTTGAAGCTTTTATGAGTCACATGCTCATTGTAGATGAAAACAAAGGCGTGCAACTGTGCACTACCCGAAGTTTAAAGCCTCTATTGTTGTCGCCTAATTGCTCCCTGCGTGTTTTTCAGGAAGCCTTATCAGAAGGAGGAGAAGAAAAAGAAGAAAAAAAAAACTGAATGAGGACCTCGGACTGTTTGCGACCCACGCAGCTGGGCAGAATTGAAGCGATTCCCATTATTACACTGAGAATTATTGCTCCCCTCCTGCAAGACCCCCATCCAGTTCGGGCCAGGATTACTATTTCTGGCAATGTTTACCTCAGGAAGGAACTTTCGCAGATTTAATGGGACCTGGGCCATTGTACACAGACTTCTGTATGGCACGCTGCCATCATTTCCACAGAGAGAAGAGAGAAACGAGGAGAGGCCTACGTCTAAAGTCAATTCAAAACACGATTGTCCCGTTTATGTGACCCTGAGCACATCACGTCTATGAGACCATGAACTCTCCCAGACAGTTTTCACTTAAAACCAAAGCAAATTCAAAATGTCAAACAACAACTGTTTGTCTCTCTTATCTGGTTTATGTCTAATGATATCAGATTAATGAAGACTTTGGACAACACAGGAAGGCCTTTCAGCAGTCATGTTCTTTTAAACGATGCACACTATTAACACCTACACAGTAAAAATGCCAGTGTTGAATTAACACCCAATAGTGTCTATATGTGTCCAACTCAGCTGGTGTTAAATTCAACAATACACAGTGTCACATTAATATTTACAACGGTGCTGGTGTTAAAATATGTTAAAAGTAACACCAGTGTAGTGTTGATCACAAAACATAATGTGGTGCTAAAAAAGTGAATAATTGACCCACAAGGTGTCAATATCAATCAAAACCAGTTAAAAATATTTAAAACAATACACAGAAATGGAAAGTTGAACTTTTCTTAAACCCATTTCAGTATATAGACCAATGTTAATATAATAAAACAATGGGTGTCAATCTTTTAACACTTTCTAAAGTGTTACTTTAACACCAGCTGACTTGGACACATATAGACAGTTTTGGGTGTTAATTCAACACCGGCATTTTTACTGCGTACATATTAATGTCAAATAAATGTAAATTCTTTGTTTTGATGAGTTAAGTTTGATAGGTTTAAGTTGCTTGACAGCACAAATATTAAATATGAATAAATTAGTGAACAAGGTCTTCTTGTGGCACAGAAAATGTTCCAGCAATATTTTGTGAAAGCATTAATGAGAGTTTGAAGGCTGTGACTGAACAAGCAGCTCCCCCCAGTGTCTAAAGGTTCATTTCTGCAAATGTGGACCTCATTCAAGTTTTCACCTTAAACAGATCTGCTTAGGTTTGACTCATTGTCTGTTTTTGTTTGAATATGTATCCAACAAGGCTGATGACTTTCTGTTTAATACTTTATACTAAAACCAAAATTATCTTAACATTTAAAAATATAAATTTAGCTGTTAGATATGAAGAAACTGTACATTTGTCGAACAAGTACAAATTCTTTTTGTCTTATGGCGTAAACTGAAAGGAATTATTAACGTATTATGTTTCCTATATTTGTGCATAGGCCTCCTTTAAATGAATAAATTATATTTTACAGGTTCAAAATGCCGTTTTCAGCCTTCAAATATTTAACTGGAATCATTTATTTGAACCGTTTTGTGGATCTTTATTGTTAGAAAATGTAGCCAACATGTACAATACGGTTTTATTAATGTAAAAATATTTAACAAAAAAAAGAAAGAAAACGATATTTCTTTACATTTCAGAAGTTTTATGCTCTAACAAAATGTTTGCACTATTATTTTTATATGATTGCATTTAATTTTTCAAACCTAATAATTTGAAAGCTCAGAGAAAAAGTAATTTTTAATCTCATACTATAAAGACTAAAAAAAAAACCACTTTCTTGGAATAATATCCTTATCAATAGCTAACAACAGGTTTATCAGATCACCAATAGTTTTTTTACATTGATGAAATCAATAGAATAATGTCCAGTAAATAACGAAGAACATCTTGAAGTGGATTCAGAATGAGGAAGGACAGACGCCCCGCTCCCTCCCCCCATCAGTCTCAGCTCGGTCAAATTTAAAACCATCGAGTGGTCATTAGCTGGACATTGGAGTGGTAGACTAACTACACTCACCTCATGCCACCCTCAGTTGTAAACAACCTGAAGATGGTTTGCTTTAATGGGAGCTTTTAAATATAATAGTGACTTGGAGACGTGGGGAGATCCGTATGTTTACGTTACAGATTAGTCACTTCTTGCGGCTCTGCAAAGCGCAAGAAGTGAAGTCCCATATAAAAACTAATTGGATAGAGTCATATAAGGGGATAATTTCTTTATAATAAGAGCAACATTGCCAATTATATGTTAAAAACTATACAAATTAAAAACATCTGGTGATTTTTTTGCACATATCTATCTATCTATCTATCTATCTATCTATCTATCTATCTATCTATCTATCTATCTATCTATCTATCTATCTATCTGTCTGTCTGTCTGTCTGTCTGTCTCAGGGGACAGTCCACATTATCCTATGGGACACATTTGTCCCGCCAATAGCTACTGGAAATGGTTTTCCCCGCTCTGTCCCTGGAGGCTCGTTTATGTTGTTTTGTCCATCTTTTATATCTATTATTTTATTTATATGTGAAAGGCTGCGGGTCCAGATCCAGCTGCTGTCAACAGCAGAGCTCGGGACATTTTATGCAAATACGGGACAGTTTGCTCTTGCTATATGTTTACCTTTTGAATTAAAATTTCCATGCACAAAACATGTCTCTACGTTAGTTTAACTGTACATATAGATGTTGAAGTTTAGCGAGTATTTTAGATGTCATGATTTTAAAGCGGGATGTAAACGTATAATGCAGTTTCCGTTTTTCGTTTTTTTGCGGACATGAAGGGAATCGAGGACGAGAATTTTCCTTTTTTTAGCGAAACACCGCCACCCAGCGGCTATAACAATAATTGCAGAGACTTTACTGCGTGTAATTTCTTTTATATGGGGAATTCCATCTATTACGATATTTTTAAAAGAAAAGTAGTGTTTGTGTGCCGGTGTGGTACTAAAAATGTTAAAGTTTTTAAGCTAATGATATTTTTCCTTCATATTAACATAGTTTAATAAATACTTTTAGCAGATATAGACCAGAGTTGAGAGCCACTTACCTGTTCAGCTCTGTAGAAGAAAATATTTAAATGAAAATATATTTTTTTTTTATTATTTGAGAACAAGAAGACTTGTCTAAGTCAGTTTAATTCATCTGTGTGTTTTTCAATGGGAGAAACCTAATTTAAGCTAAGGTGACTATCAGTCAGCTTCAATTTGAGGTAGAAAAAGTACAGAATTAACTGCACTTTGTTCTGAAATATTTTAATTTGGACAAAAAGAAGTGCTGGCTAGCACTTTTAAAGAAACTAAACATAAAAACATTTGCTTTTAATGAATAACAGCCATACATTTGTTAGTGGGTAGAACTATGATCTGTGCAAACAGTTTCTCTCCACAGGTTAAAGGACAAACTTTCAGTTTCATGTCATAAAATGTCCTGCTCCAACACATGCAAAAGGTTTTTGGGCTTGACTTAGTATCGAGTAATAATGGAGGTTTTTGAATTTTGTTGAACTCAAACAAACCTGCTTGAACTGATTAGTGCGGACAGCTGCAGGTGTTCCTCACAAACAGCTCGGTGGTGTGTTTACATACTGGTGCTTTTCTCTCTCTCTCTGTCTCTCACATGTTCAAAGATCAAACAAAAAATGTTCCAACATGTGCATATCTCTGTATCTTTTCAGTTATTTAAAGTCTCTGTGAACAGTACAATCAGCGGACAGCTCAATAATATGTGGAGAGCCAACTTTATGTCAGCGTGCAGAGTACAAAAACAGACTTAGCAGATGAAAACATGGTGTGTGGGATTTTGAGTCGGAGCTCATTTATAATGCACCAAATTAAAACCCGTCAGTAGGTGTATGTGGTCAGTTAATACGCGATGCTCCTCTCTTGCTCACTTAAATTCAGCATGGTTTCACATACAGTTCTCCGGAGAGCTCCGGTTTTGACCTTTGACCTCCACCAAAGCATGACAAGGATCTTTGGAGGCAGGTTGGCTTGGAAAAGTGACTTTAGAGCCAAGTGTTCTCCTTTTTTCAATATTCAGTATTATAAAATTAACTATTATTGTTTGCAAAATGTCCAAAAACCTGAAACTTTACCACATTGTACTCATATATGTAAAGCAATATATATATATATATATATATATATATATATAAATGTCATGCAGAGAAGAAAAAACATCACAGCTGAATGTCTTAAGATACGTTTATTATTCAGCATATTCAAGTCTTTTACAGCTAAATTGATAATGCATTCAACTTAAAATGATCTAGAAACTAAAAGGCACTAAATCTTTACTTGTAAGATGTAAAGTGTGGGATTTTTGTGTATGTTTTATTCTATAAAATCTTCCACTTCAACACATGCACATTTGAGTAAATATATAAAAGCTCCCTTTTTTATTCTTCATTGTGCAGTCAATAGCAGGGCACTATTGAAGTTTTGGAAAATAAAACACGTCAGAGTTTTCGATCATTTCCATGTTGTTAAATTTCGGAATCATCCCAACTGGGATTTTAAAAAATTGGCAATACATTTCTAAAATACCTGTAGTGCTATTTAAAAGGAAACATAACTGCCTCTATAGAAGCAGAAAACTTGGCACAATAAGACTTGACACATGAGACGACAGTCTTAAAAAAAAAAACAAAATTAAAAATACAGATGGTCATGTAGGGAGGCTTTTATTCCTCCACAAATGTGCACTTTTGCTCCAATACCAAACTAGCTTCTTTTGTAAAAAAATAAGAGCAAAATAATTATAAAAAAAAACACAAAACATTTTTGGCTTCTTTAATACCCAAGAAACTAAAAGTTCCTCTTGCACAGAAACACTCCCTTAAAAACGTGATGTTAAAGGTTTTCAGCTTCTTCCATTTCTAGCTTGTAATTGTCTGACATTTTGGGACAAGAACAAATTCTTGACCTTGCAGAATAATTAACTCTTTCATGCATAGTGGTCACTAGTGTGGACAGCTTTCTAAAAGCCATTTTCTTGTGCTTCTTGTGGATTTTTATGCTACAAGCTCACAGACCACTGAAGTGGACACTAATGCATCATAAAATACACCATCAACTACTGGCCATCAGTAGTTGATGGCCAGTAGTTATTGCATCAGTAAATGCAATAAATTTTGTTAAATCCAATATGGTCAGACAAAAAAGCATGCCAACCGACCCGGTCCCGCCTTCTACTGTGAGAGACTCTTGCAGGTAAAAAAAAAAAAAAAAAAAAAAAAATTGAAATAAATTTGTATTTTGAGAAAATTGATCAACAAAAAAAATAAAATGTTTTTCCCCTACCTTTTTTATATGCCTTAAAATAAATTAGAAAAAAAAAGATTCTGACAAAGGACCATAATTTATGCATGAAAGGATTAATGTCAACATTGATTTCACTTGGGGAATACATTTGACCTCAAACCTGGAAGCCTTCCAGTTATGAAGATAAGTGCCACAAAGAAACTGGTGGTATAAAAAACACAATACCCAAATCAATTTCTGTAAATCTTCCTAACCAGAAGAAGCTGCTTTTAAAATCTAGTTAAAGTCAGTTTAAAATCCTCCATCTTTACATTTTTATGCGAATCAAGATTTCTAAGTGCTTTTATCTGTATTACGGGGCTCCCAAGATTTCTGTAACGAGCATAAAACTTGATCCGCATGCAGAGCAGTTATTTAGGACTGATGCCAGTAAACTGGCTTTAATCTGAAATAAAGAGTAATTTGGAAAACCACTGCTAAATAAAGCTCGTGGGCCTGTTTTTGCCCATGTCATCTCAGAGAGCCTTCCAATATGAACTCTTTGAAATATCAGGACTATTTAAAACTGAGATTAAAGACTGTTAATGGGTCTCCCAACAGCATATTAACCCAGACAACATAGTACCGGTTCAACAGACAAAGCTGCCTTCTCAAACCTAAATCCTGTAGAAAATCTGTATAAGAGGAAAGAAAGTGCTTTTCTACAGATAAAAGCAGATCGTACAAATTATTCACAGCAGGACTGATAAGCGCCAGCAGTGACTTTGTTTTTTTTCTTCCTGAATGAATGTATGAAGTCAAATTGAATAGTCTTTAAGAAAGTGTTGTCAGGAGACTTATTAAGGTCTCTGCAATCAAAAAAGGCTCCCCTCACCCCCCCCAAAAAAGTTAAAGAATTACTTTAAAAAACAGTTTCATATTACAGCATTTTATGAGATCAGTGAAAATTTGAGGCATGAACAGAAAATGCGTAAAGACGCCTGACAGCATTTACAGGAGCTTCAGTTTCTGTGGAACCGTTTTTGCCAAGTGTTTCAGCTGGGTTTATGTGTCTTCACTGGCCGGCACCCTTCCCTCATTCAGCAGTCTCTCCCTCTCGGCGTCGCTGCCTTCATTGTCCAGGTTCATCCTGGCGGCGCACCACGGTATCCTGGCCAGCAGGGGGCGGTGCAGTCCGTTGTAGAGCGCCGTGCCCGTCAGCAGGACCAAAAATCCCAGAACCTGCAGGCCGTGAAACTGCTCCCAGCCCAGCGCCAGGCTCGCCACCCAGATGACCAGCGTACGCAGGCTGTCCAGCACCATCCGGGTGGTGGCGCTGATCTCCTTGGTGACGCTGATCCCGGCGAAGTTGAAGAAGGCGATGCTGACCGTGTTGCCCAGGAGAGCCAAGAGGATGAGGGGCTTGTGTCCGATCTGACAGAAGGCGTCCAGCGCGTCCTCCAGGACCTGCCGAGGATTGTCGCTGAAGTCCCCGACGTGGATGAAGTACATGGGGATGAGCAGCAGGGAAAGGACGGCAAAACCAAACAAACCTGACAGTAGAAAACACATTTAATCAAAGAGCTGTTTAAGTGAAATCAAATTTCACCTAAAAAAAAAGTTTGTGACTTGAGTGGTGCATAACAAAGTAACAGCTGCTGAGATGATTTTAACAGAGAATTTGAATTCATAAGTGATTTTACAATTTATATTGCTGAATCTTTTCTAGCCTCCAATAGGTTTTTATCCGTTTTTACCTCCAACATCAACTCTGACCAACATTTCTATCCCTGCTTGGCCCAGCATTACAAACGCCTTACAGGGCGGTAACCCAGGGCGCCAATTTTTCAGGGAGGCTCAAAGGATTTTTGTTTTTTTATGGTTTTGCAAATAATGCACATTACATAAAACTCCGAGTATGAACATTCTGGGATTTTTATGAATATTCCAGTATTTGAAAACTAGTAAGTTATGGTTGATTTCTTTGGGAACAACATGGAGTTATTGACTAGGAGACATATTAAACATATCATGCAACAGTTCATACCTGCTGATATACCTGGACTACCTGTTAATTTGCATTAGGAAATCATGATGTCACTGGACTGTGAAACAAAAGCGTGTTAGTTGCAACAGGCCTACTGACAGCTGAGAGAAAACCTTGAAGGTACATTTGTGCTCCGTTTCTCAGCTCTAAGATGATTATATTATTGCAAACAGAGGCTACATGAAATTCCATAAAGCTTACAAAGTGCTGTCGGACAAACTAATACATCAAGTAACAGTTCAGACACAGTCAATACCTGGTAAATGACTAATATAAGCTTAAAAAATGCAAATAATCATAAGTCACTTTTAGTGTTTGTTTCCCTTCAGGCATTTTTGCCACTAGTATCAGTAGACGACAGATTCCTTGTCCCTTACCTGCCTGGTGTGTTTTTTGGTATTCACGGCGCTGCCCAATTAGTGAACTTTTTAAAAAGATTATTATAACATCACTTTTGTTGTGCCTTACTTATCAACTCATTTACCTTCAATTCCAACGGCTCGAAGAGGATGTACATCGTGCTTGTAGACAAACTTTTCCTCCAACACCATCTGCACCGAAACGATGATCTGAGCCATGATGATCAGGAGATCACCTGCAGAGCAGAAGGTGGACTTCAACTTTACTTTAAATCTAATTAAAAACGTTTCGTCTTTATGCAAGGATTTAGCCTTGGAAAAAGTTTTTACCGGTGATGACATCAGTGATCTTGTGAGAGTCATCTTTGTGGCCGCCAACAAAGTCGGCGAGTCCCACTACCACCAGGCCGAGGATGGTGATGAAGATGCCGAGCCACTGGCTGGGTGCGAGCCGGCGACCCAGAAAAGCTACAGACAGGAGACCAGTGAAGATGATGACGGCGCCGCGAAGCATCTGGAAGCTGGAGGCGCTCGTCATGTTGAGAGCTAGAAGAGAAAAACACAGTTCTGCAAACAAGACTAGAATTTTTTTGGCAGATACACTGCAAAAAAGTTATTTTACCCAATTAATAATGGAGATAAAAGAATTATTGATTCTTAATGTGCGAGTGAAATTGTAGATTTCCAATCATTCTCCTTGAATGAACCAGCAAACAAACCGTACGAACCGCTCGGGTCGCTCTATTGAACTTACCAACATACATGATGGAAGTGGCCATCATGTCACACATTGCAGGAGGGAAGAAGAGGAGAGGGTTGAAGCTCTGGCCGATGTTCATTCTCGGCTCTGGGCTGCGTCTGTCATGGAACAGCAAGATGTAGAAGACGGCAAGGCAGCTGAACTCGCCCAGAAACATTCCCACAGCCTGGAAAAAGAGAAAGACATTCATCTGTGTGTCACTTCTGCTGACAATGTTTCCCTGAGCAGCAGTTTATTGAAGTGCTAGGCTAATGCTAGCATTTTTCTGCTACATTTTGATACGACTTGTTGATAGTTAACATATTTCTTTGCGGTTCTCAGGCATTCCTTTGTGATAACACTTTAACAGAAGTTGTTTTCCTGCCTCATAAAAATACTACTTTATGAGGTTACACTAGTCAATACAGTCTCGCTTTGACTGAACATAATTGCAAAAGACCTGCACTGCTCAGTAAAACACCAATTCTTCAGTGCAGGAGAATATAATAAGTACAAGTTAAAAATACTTCAGATGAACCATGTGCCCTTTTCTGTAAACAAAAATTTCAATCATCTCTTATTATAAAATGTCATTTAAAGCATTTTACTGTACCTGTACAAATGGATGGGAGAAGGTGTGTTCAGGGTTACGATAGCAACCCTTTGCTGAGAACATGTCAGCCCATCTGTCAGAAAAACACATCATGCAGATTGGTTACTGACAAACGAGTAGCCCGTAAAGCATGATGGCAATGAATGTTTCGACTAGACTTCAAAAGAGGTCAAGAAGCAAATACAGTAAAAATAATGTCTGACATACAAGCGGGAATGTCAGCAGGCCAGACTCACTGCAAAACGCAGACAAAATGGTGATGACGTTGCATTTTACTCGTGTGGTTAATGAGTGCTTAGGTCATCATAAAGCCTTTGGCTAGTCACAAGAAGCATGACTGACACGCGAGAGTCGTGTCCTCGCATGTCCGTCAAGATTCAAACGCTCGCTTGAAATCCATCAGATCAATATCTACAATAATCTTCTGTTTTACAGCATCTCTTTGCTTTTACATGCTTCCACAGCACTTTAAGCAAAATGCAAGCAGCGGCAGAATGACGGAGCTGACATCTCCGAGGCTGGGAAGCGGCTCTGTGACAGGGGAGCAGTCATGTGACTGTAGTGAAATCTAACCTGTAAGTAGCAGAGTTCCACTCTCAGCAACATGACAGTGCAGGGATATTTTTTAAGAAGCAAGTATTCTTTTTCATTAGAACCCGACAAGAGGAAATGGAAGCGAGAAGGACAACGCTGACATCACAAAATATTGGAGAAGTTAAAAAAGCCAAATGTTGGGTTTCACCAATGTGATGCACTTTCTATAGGCTCCTAAAGGAAAATATGATTTAATATTTAAAAATAGAATTGTTTACTACATTTACTTCACTTTCAGGCTGTTGCTTAAGAAAATCAGATTATTCTATGACTTTAGATGGAAAAACACACATCTGTGGCATCTGAAACCTTACAGTCAGACTGCAAATGAGGCGTTTCCAGTCAGAGTTCCTCCTCTAGCCTCAGATTTCAGTTTTAAGTCCAATCAGTATCAAGACGCATTTCAGTCCTGCTTCATAAACAAATAAAGCTAAAGTTCGCTTTAATTTCAATAATGCTGAAATCAAAAATGTTATTTTTACAACAGTTCCCAAAAGAGTTTAAGCTTAATTGACAAATGATTAACCAAGACAAAGAAACTGAAGGCATTACATAAGTTTCAGTAGAATATTTCAGTTTGCTGTTTGAATGAATTGGAATTTATCATTTTGCCATAGTTTAAATTTTTCTCAGTGCAAAATGTATTCATGCCACATAAATCTTTAATGAAAAACTAGTAATTAAATATTCTTTATTGTCTACTCTCGTTATTTCAACTGCTTTCTTCAAAATTAACATTAGGAATGTGCTAATTTTGTTTGGATGAAGACAAAATTATTAAATGGGCTAAAAAATAAAGCATACTTGCCATTTATTAAAAAGCAGAGCACAAAAAAACACTAAAAATAAATTTTGGAAGGTAGTAAATATTAGTCAATGAAATTATTAAAACATTAGTTGTTTTTTTTTTTTTACAAATGTAATTTCTGATAATCTTTTAACTCGCAGCATATTTTCTTAACCCACCCAAACGTTTTGATTTGCACTGAACTGAAAATGTTGTCCCAGATACCCGTTTTTCTAATTCGTCACATATGCTGTCCTGCTGATAACAGCAAATATGTTTATGTAGGTTGTAAATGTATTGCATGTCAATTTAGCCAAAGTCACAAGACTTGTAGTTGATAAAGTTTCTGTCTGGGTGGAAAAATGTTGGTTTGTGTCCAACATTTAACTAGTTTATCAAAAACACTAATGCTGAAGCCAAACTTGCTAAAAACCTGAGCTTCTTAACGCTGAGGCTGCTGTTGCCAATAAGCAGCAAATCTTAATTGTTGTTTTCAGGGGCGGTAAATTGAAAGTCTTGGTAAAGTTTAATTAATTCAAGAAGTCTGTAAAGAGGCACTTTTCCAACAATTCAAGATGAAGACATTTTGATATTTCTGAAATGCTGAACTGTACCCCAATCTGTAAATATAAAACACAAAAGTTGGCATCTAATTTAAGTAAATTAATTAATGAGAGTAAAATTAGTTGAAACAAAACACACTGTTGCTGGTAATTTTACTCTAAGAAAACTAAACTACATTTAACTAAATGAAGACCTGTAAAATTTACATCATTTCTCCTTAAAAGAATTAAAATCGAGCGAAATAAAACAAATGCAAATTCTAGCAGTTTGTTTTATTGTAGGACATTATGCTTGATACTGAGAATTTTACGACCAAATGACAGCAAGTCATGAGTTGACCTCAGTGTACCATATAGTTAGCAAAAGCAAAGCTATTCATTTGAAGCCCTGCGAAGTAAGATGCATTTAATCGAGCTTCATTCAGCTCAGGTGCCTTAAACTATCTTAGAAGAGACGATTAGTGGTGATTTAGAAGCAAAAACTGGGTCGTTTGTTTCTCATTAGCGACCGTTTCCTGTCTAAACCTTATCAACGGGAACATCTGCGTCAATATTTCACCGTCTGCTGATGCTTTTTACACAAGAATCTTAATAGAAAACGTTGTTTGGCGCCTAGCTTGACAACAAGACATTCTACTATCTGGCGTTAACAGCTAACGGCTAGCTACACCTGTGTTGGAAAATAAACTGAAACTCGACTTAATAAAGTACGAAACACTCAATAGCGATTAATTCACGTAGATAAAACGGAAGACAATAAGCGTTGAGTTTATTGTGTTCTTCTAACCCCATTTAAGTTATTCAAGTGTACCGTAAACAACCAACTATAAACACATAACACTATGAAAAAAAAGAAAGAGTTAACTTTACTCACTTTGCGGATAAGGTGTTGATGGAGCCAGTTGTGAGCATCAGCCCCGCCAGGAACAGTTGATATTTTGTCCAAGCCATGTTGGAGGACGGAAACGAACCTGTAACACAACAACCACCGAGCTGTGTGCTCTCTTTAAAGGGAGCCCGGTTGCTTATTGGTGCGCTTTCCGCATTCTCTCCGCTGTCTGTGAACGCCACATGACCGCTCAGAGTCAGCTGACCTGACCGCGTGCTGCCTTCACGGACGTCCGGAAATGACGCATAGCAGAAATTCACTTGATGTGACTGAAAACTGCGATTTTGATTATTGATTCCTATCAAGATGGACTCATGTATTTTTTTTGTTTATATTTCACTACTAAATACTACAATTGAGTAAGATAACTCCAAACTGTGGCAAACTAGGAATCAGTCTTTTAATACATGTGCATTTTTTTTCCAAGAGCAGCTTCCCCCCCCCCCCCCCCCCCTTCTTTCATACAAGTCCAATTTGATTCTCACCAGAGCTGTGGACTTCTGCAGCTCCTCAAGAGTTACCACAGCTCTCTTGGTAACTTCTTTTATGATCTCATTGCCCCATATGTCAGATTAAACAGCCACCTCCTGGTTAGTTTCCATGTTAGGTTTACTTGTCATTTATTAGACCAGAAAATAAACAAAATAAATAAATAAAGACTTGAAACATGTCAGGATCTTGCCTGACATGTTTCAGGTAAAGAAAGCCCTTGGGCCATGACACTTTGGGTACACACCCATCATTAACTCATAACCTCAGTAAGAACTTTCTCATAACTGCTTTTTGCCTAAGTATTAAACTGTGAAACTAACAAATACAGAACATTGTTCCAATTCTTTAAGAATTTACAAACTGCTGACTGATATTTGCCATATAAAAAAAGGACTAAACTTTGACAATCCAGAAATCAAAACATTTTACTGAGGTTTTTGGGCATCCTGTTTCTGAGGCAGATTAAATTAAATAATATGAAGAAGCAGAATGGTAATGGCTGCTAGCAGTGTTAGCCTGGAAATGTGTTATTTTCCACAATTGATTTTAGTTTAAGTAATTGCCACTAAGATATTAATCCAGTGGACGGCAACTCTGGGCCTCGAGGGCCGGACTCCTGCAACTTTTAGATGTGTCTCAACTTCAACACACCTGAGTCAAATAATGAGGTCATTAGCAGGACTCTGGAGAGCCTGACTGCACTTAGGAGGTGATTCAGCTGTTGGATTCAACCAGGGAGACATCTAAGAGCTGCAGGACACCGGCTGTCGATGGACCAGGATTGCCCACCTTTGCCTTAACCACTAATTTGAGTTTACACCATTCTTTAAATTTATTTATAAAGTTTGAATAATTACAAATTTGAATTTGATGAAAAATTAAACACCATTGGGTTTGAGCTTAATATACTATTTTTCATTATTCAAGATGGGTTGATATTTTATTGGCTGATCCTATAAAACTAGATTTTTGACGTTTTTTTTTACACCTCATGCATCGAGAGAAAACTGCAGAGGAGGAAAATAATATTCCGTGGACAGCAGGTGGAGTCAAAGTCTAAGAATCCATCAGGTCTGAAAGTGGGACCACAGTATTTTCTTCCCCTGTGTGGCCTCACGTGGTTTAAAATTAGAACACAAATTATACTTTCCATCTGGAAGTGGCATTTTATGAGGTCAGTCTGAGGCTTTCTGAACCACACAAAGTACAGGCTATCATTCAATAAGGGTTTAAGGCAATTCAGTAACTACTAGTAAATAAAAAGTCATTTAAATGGGTAGGAGGAAAAAGAAATTGCTATATAAAAAACAACAACAACCTTTGCCCAGATGCTTGACCTGCCCCTGTTTTAAATTCAACACTGATGTTGCTTTAGAGATATTTTCAGTTTTGTGCCTTTGGTGTTAGAGAGTGCTAAAAAGGACTCCTGGTGATTTCACAGACAACATATGAGAACAAGAAGTCATTGGCTGATACTTCATGTGAAGTGTGTCATCTCTTCTCAGGAAACAGCACTAAAAGCTCAAGGCCAATTTCACTGTCACATTTAACACTTGTAACTGTGATAAAAATGAAAATTAGCACATGACATCTAAAAGTTAGAGGGTTTCTGTTGGTCTACATGCTGTTGTATGAAATTGTAACATTAAAATCTAAGCCTCAGTTACTGTGGTGCATTTTAACCAGAATGTGGAAGTTTCACCTTCAAGGGTTTTTCTGTTTGCTTTCTGCTCAGTAAACTGGAATATATCTTAGTTCAGTGGAAAGAGACACAAATCAACCTTTGTCAGTCCTTTGCCATAGGAAAAATATTTCAGTAGACTTTTTCTTTTAAATGTGCCAAATGACACTTTCCTGTTTTGATAAAATATAAACTAAAAAACAAGTAAATTCCTATATTTATTAAGTATCTTAATGAACAAGTGTTTATGTATCACTGTTTAAACTATTTGTTTCATCTGTGGAAAGGAAAGGAAGTGAATTGTACTTTACAGCAAAATCAACCAGATTTTACACGTTAAACAAAAAATATAAAAAATCCTTTTGTAGAAAAGAAATTAGGACTTCCTATCCCATTTAGTTGAAAAATCAACTCCTTGTAGTTATCTACCACTGTCTGTCTGAGGAAACCTGATCTCACTGCTCACTTTCAGCTGTGAGATATTTGAGGCATTTCTTGCATCTAGAGCTGGTTTTGAGTTACCACACACCATCTCAATTAGACTGATGGGTGGACTTTGACAACGCCCAACACTTTAGTCCCAGTTTCTTTATTTCTCTTAATTCTCAACCAGACCTTTTATATATTCGGGTCATTGTTGTGTTACATTGTTTTTTTCTTTGTTATTCTCAAGCACCTTCCAATAAACAGTGAATGGTGAGCTGACCAGGTTCTGCAGAAGTAAACCATCCTCAAACTATGACATTCCCAACTCCGCGCTTCACAAATGGCATGATGTTCTAATTCTAGAGTTTATGTCAAATATATCCTCTGTTCTGGTGTCCAAATATTTTGAATCAATCCAGTAAAATGCTATTGAAGAACACCTGCTCATTATCTGCATTCTCACAGGTAAAGTTGAATCTAGCCTTTATATATTTTTAGTGAGCCAACAAGACCACATCATCTGCAAAAAGCAGAGATGTGATCCTAAGGCCACCCTCAACATCACAGAATCAGTGACAAAGGGCAGCCTTGGTGGAGTCCAACTCTCACCAGAAATGAGCCCGACTTACTGTCGGCAATGCGGACCAGACTCTGACACCGGTCATACAGGGGCCTGACAGCCCGTATCAAAGGGCCCGGTACCCCATACTCCTGGAGAACCCCCTTTTTAAACAGGGGGACCACCACCCCAGTCTGGCAATCAAGGGGAACTGCCCCCGTTGTCCATGCGATATTGCAGAGTCGCGTGAGCCAACACAACCCTACAACATCCAGAGCCTTAAGGAACTCTGGGCAGATCTCATCCACCCGGGGCCCTGAGGCCACCGAGGAGTTTTTTGACCACCTCGGCGTCCTCGTCCCCAGAGATTGGAGAGCCCAACCCAGAGTCCCCAGGCTCAGTTTCCTCAGCAGAAGGCATGTTGGTGGGATTGAGGAGGTCGTCGAAGTATTCTGCCCACCGACCCACAACGTCCCGAGTCGAGGTCAGCAGCACACAATCTCCACTATAAACAGTGTTGGTGCTGCACTGCTTCCCCCTCCTGAGACGACGGATGGTGGACCAGAATCGCCTCGAAGCCGTACGGAAGTC
>CAEGAF010120313.1:0-40863 GCA_903067075.1 Micropoecilia bifurca
CCAAGAAACATACCTTACTGTTAAAATAGTTTGCAATTAACCTTTTGCCATTTTGTAGCTGTGTACCTTTTATTTAAATAGCTCAAATGATGTTATATGTTAAATATCTTAATTGAAATTGCACCTTGACAAGCAAAAAAACACTATCAAGGTGTTTCTTCCTTCAATTTGTACTCTTTTCCTTAAAATGTGACTTGAATTGCACAAGTTAAAGACTCAAGAAGCTGAATACTTAAAAAAAAAAAGTCTAGGTCCTAAACGGACCTCGGTATTAAACTGTTGCAATAATTGTTAGAGTGCACTAATAACTCACGAGAATTAAGTTATTGATGGAACTGAGATTTCTTGGGTCACTTTGTCAATAAAAAACAAAACCAACAATGCCTAAATCTACCACAGTTGGGGAAAAGTTGTCTTATCTTTGGACAATAGTGAATTGAATTCTACAGATTTCTTCATATAAATTTTCTCACAGTAACAAAATGCACTAAAATGTGCTTTATAAACAAAAGACAAAGATGTAACTTGACAGTACATTGTTTCTGGTTGCATCTTAAATGATTTGATTTTTTTTTTTATGAAAAAAAAAAGGTTCATATGTGACCAAGCCAACCTTGGGCAGCTGTTGCTGTCCAAGGTTGAGGAGGATTGTGAAGTTAAGTGTTAAATTAAGGGTGTTTGAGAGCTTACAAGATAAACGCAATCTACATCTAATAAATCTCAAACTAAAATCACAAATACTTTAAAAGAAAACGTCCATTAAAAGCGTCCGTTGAAAGGTGTTATCCACAGCCAGACCAACAGGGGGTGCTCTATGCGTTCTGACAACCTGAATGCATGTCGCGAGTAAGAAGCAGAGGCGGGGTTTAAGCAGTAGGGGGAAAAAAAGATTAACTCAGCGCAGAGGTAAGCAACGGTGGACCGGATGGCCATGAAGTGGTTGCGCTTTTCGCTCCTCGTTTTGGGGGTGTTCTCGCTGTGTTGCTCCACGGCTGGTGACAGCAGCGGCCTAAAGAAGATGAAAATGCAATTTGCTACGGGACCTTTGCTTAAGTTTCAGATCTGGTAAGCAGGCGACGAAAAAAAAAAAGAAATCTGGCGAGTCATTGCAAGCTAGCTAATAGAAACCAGCTAACATCGCCGTACAAGCGAATAAGATGTCAGTTAGTGTGTAAAAAATAAATAAACGGTAAGTAAGGAGAGCGTCAACTACCGTGTGTTCTAACAGAAACGCCGAAACAAAATTTGTGAGAGTAAAATATTTGGTAGGTCCCATACACGTCGGAAACATGGCTCCACTTCCGCAGTGAAACGTTATTAAATCCTCTAAGAACCGCCCCGGCGTCTGGATTAGACTAACATGTTTTACGGAAGGTACAGACGACACTCGGAGGGTGAGTGAACCTGTGCGATTCAAAACCTTTGGTTTTGGTTTAAAAATCTTCACTGAACCTCAAACGAAAACGGTCAAAGTAAGTCTGCGAGTCGCTAAATAAAAGATGAACAAAGCAGCACAAGTGTTGATTTATAAACAGAATGCAAATTAGACCCAAGAAGCTTTTACTAGATGAACTTGGTTCATTTTTAAAGCAAGTTGCAAGTTAACTTTTGTTACCAGCATGTTCACCACTAAAATATTTAATCTTTTTTTTTTTTTTTTTTAATCCGTATTTCTGTCATTTTCTGTACAGACTATGCTAATGTAATTAAACAGATTGTACATCATGGTAAATGGCAAGTTTTGTACGAATAAGCGTTAGTAGTAGGTTATTCACTTTATTTTTGTTCAGCTAAATTCACTTAGTACCTCTGACAGCATGCTGATAATGATGCTGTTTGCTACTTATTACATGTCTGAAACAGGGTCTGTCCATTTCTCAGTAAAGCTGCTTGTATAGAAACATCAAATGGATAAAACAAAACAGGAAGTTAGAAAAACTGACTATTGATTTGCATTAAGTTGTGTGTGTTAAACTTTGACACACAACTTCACCTGGTTGATGTTTTATAAATGATGCATTCGGCTCTTCGAGTTGGTATATTGATGCATAAAACACCTTTGATCTGTTCTTCAAATAAGCAAATATGACAGGAGTTGATGCCACTATTCAGAACAACTTATTACTTGGAAAGTTCTGACAAGCTTAGAAAATGTGTTTTTAGTGAATTTCAAATGATGATTTTTGACCATCTTGATGAGTACAAGCAGACCCTCAACTGCATTGCATATATTTGCATATATTCTCAATGAGAGAAACGAGTTGCAACAAGTTAAGCAAAGATTGTTGAAATTACTTTCAAAACCAAGTGGAGAAAAGTTATGCAGAGAGAGCAACATCTGTGTATTTTAATTAGGGGGGGGGATTAAATGTTTTGCACACTGGTGGGACTACAGGTGAATAAAATGTTCAGATTCCACAGATATTTAGAAATAAAAATTCACTGCAGTTAAATATGTGACTGCAGACAGAAAAACATGAGGAAAGTTCTGTAATACTTGAGCATTGTTCTTAATTTCTGCTGCTGTTCATTTATTCGATGAAAAGGGCCACTTGTTTAAATGACTGAATTTCTGGGAAATCGGGAAGGAAATCAGTTGTTTGTGTCGGTAACTGAGGAACATGTGAAATGTGCCTCAGGCTCCACCATACGTTTGGAAGAAAAGAGGAAGTTTTTTAGAACATTCAGCTGCTCGGGAATCGAAAAGGGGGAAAAAAAGGCCTCTTCTTCTCTGCAATACTGTCTTCCAGGAAATGCTGATAACTATGTTGTTTTGGCTACTTAAATTCTGTTTTTCCAGTTGTACAACCTGTCCTCCTTTCCCTCTGCAGCATTTCCTGAGGGTACAAGCGGGTGTTTGAGGAGTACACGCAGGCCTTGTACCAGCGGTACCCAGACATCCGCATTGAAGGGGAGAACTACCTTCCTATACCCATCTATCGGTAAGGGACAGCCATTGTCTAGCGGCTTACGTGTGGATTAAGTCCAGCCCAGGATCAGGTGTAATTTGTTTTAACAAACTCAAGTTCTCTTGGATACTCATTTGCTATTATCACGTGTAACAGACGGCTAAATGTGATCAGTTGTAGATTTCTGTAGGACCTGGAATGTGATTTTTAATCATCAGCTGGTGTCTGGATGCAGTGGTATGTGCTCTGCCTTTTCTGATTTCAGCTGATTACCAGGTGCCTCAATAAATGAGAATAGTAATGAAATGTAGATTCATTTATTCTGTTTAAGCAGTGAACTTTATTTATTATGTAGATTGTGATGTACTCTAAAGTATATGCGCTCAGTATTTGTTTGGCAATGCTTTTAGATGAATTACCACATCACTGTGACCTAGAGGTTTTCAGCCTGTGGCATGGAATGTATGTATTGGGTCTATTTGTTTGACATTTTGGACTAAACTACTGAAGCTAATGAACTTCTGAATAGTTTATTTGTTTTGGCTAATTTGTGCTCAATCATCACTGGTTGAATCCTTAATACTAATCAATCGATTTTTATTGGTTCTATTTCTTACTTTGCAAAGTTTCTCTTATTTCAAGAAATAAACTGGAAGAAACAAAGTCAGACTCTCTGAAACCTCGGTCCCATTAGAGTTGCACTATATTTGCCTCGATGTGAGGCTGGTTTTATGCAGCCTCTGGTGCCGCATTTCAACAGGGAGTGTCACCGAGACTCCTGGGTCTTCATCTGGTTGACTTAATGAGCACACAAGAGATTGGCTACATTTCAGAGAGACAGACATCATTACTTTGAATTCTTGTGAAGTTTGTCATTTCTTATGTCACAGCAAGAGCAAGATATTCCTTCAGATAGCTTTTTGTTTTACCAGTTCTTCTTTTTAAACGTTAGAAGTTGTGCAGAGTTTAGAGTCCAGCTTTGGTTAAGCTCCCAGGTTTGGTCTCATAGCTATAAATTAACCTTTTATTCTTTAGAGTTCGGTCAACTAGTAAACATGACTTTACTCATTTATTATACGAAATGGAATGTTTTTTGATTTTTTTTTTTGCTCAGATTTCTTAAGCTTGAAAGTCCTTCAAGTTACTTTGAAGCGTTTACACACAATAAAACATTTGTATATTTTCTTCATAGACATGACCAGTGCTCTTCTACTTTTTGTCTTCCCCACACCTAAGAAAAAAAAAAGAAAATGCATAGAGTTATCAATCATGCAAGATATGCTGGCTGTGCATTCCAGCACAGAATGACATGAGGTAATGATCCATGCCGGTTACTTATGAAACGCTGTAGCAGAGCTCTGGCATACGATGTAGAGGAATACCAGGGCAGAGTTCAGGGCTGGAAGCCATTCAGGCAGCCATTCAGATAATCACATGGCTGTGGTCCAAGTAGGACTTCCAGTGGTTGATGTAGCAACACCACACATCAGCAACATTAAGAAAAGGAACATGTTTAAATGGAAAATAGGGAAGTTTGAGTAACGTTCAGTTCACCCTTCCCTCAGTGATGTAAATGAATAAGTGGCAGAGAGACTGTCCACATGTAGGACAGACATTTTCCCCATATTTCCTGATTGTTCAGGTGTTGGACAACATCATCCCAGTGAGCGGTGTGTTCTGCTTCTGATGACATCGTATCTTATTTCCACAGACATGTTGCGTCCTTCCTGTCTGTGTTCAAACTGCTGGTGATCGGACTGATCATAATCGGCAAGGACCCATTCGCTCTCGTTGGTGTTCAAGCCCCAGGAATCTGGGAGTGGGGCCAGCAAAACAAGGTGAGGATTTCTGTTTGATTTTAAAATCACACTCTAATGGAGGGATGTGGAGGATGCTGCCGTTTGATTCAGCTGCACTGTTTTTTATTTTTTGGTTTTTTGTTGTTTTACGCTATTACAGAAATCACTTGGGTTTTATTTAGAATTGGAGAAAAATAGTGTCAGGGTGTACATATGCACTTGTAAGACAACCAAAGGTCCCACGATTTCATTTTATGCTCTAGCAGAGCTTTGCATGTTTTTGAAGTTCAGTATTGCTTAGATTGTTTTCCCTGGCAGCATTGATACTCCCATCAGAGAGTGTGTTGCATCACAATATTCTGTATTTGCTGTTCCTTGGACAAAAAAATTTAAGATTGATAGTGACAGTGTTTGGTATCTGTTGTGGGTAATAACTTGTAAACATTGCATCAGATATAGATATTGGAAAACGTATGAAAAATCTGGTTTTACCAGGTACTAATAAATCTGAAGTCAGCTTCACTAATGGCACCAGATGCTGTAATCCCATCAACTAATCAGCAGAGTGTTTTGTGAGAGAAGGTTTCAGTCTTAGACATGAACAAATCAGTCCAAATCTGATAAAATAGTATAGAAAAGCAGCTGATTTATTCCATCACTTTATCAATTTGTGGGTTTGTGAATTAGCAAACCCACTGATTTATTCATCTATTACTTTCTCTGCCTGTTTTTTCAATCTATGTCCGTCATTAAATTATTTCTTGATTCTTTGGTTACAGTTCAGTTTTCTGTCCATAATACTTGTTATCAATACTTTGCCCATCTGTTGACCTTCCTGTCCCTCTTCCTTCCTCTAGTCTCCTGTTGGTGGGTTTATGTATTTAAATCTCGACCCCTGTAGGAATGTCATTGAGTACTTAAAGTTTCAATAAATTATAGTTTTGGAACAAAGATGACTTAAAACATAGTTAGGGACCTTGCATTATTCCGTAATATTGAATTATTACTTTTATTCATGTTTGGTTTTTTAAGACAAGAATTCAATGCTTAAATTTTAATTTCTTGTGGCTTTCCTCTAATGCCTGTCAGGTCAAAACGAACATATCTCATTTTAACTTTTTTTGTTCAGACTTTTAACTTAGTTTTTGTTCTTCTTGTCAGATATATGCCTGCATGATGGTCTTCTTCTTCAGCAATATGATTGAAAACCAGTTAATGTCAACAGGAGCGTTTGAAATCACATTAAACGGTGAGCATTTCCTTTCCAGCATGGCTTCAGAGACTAAACCTAACTTGTTGTTGGACTGTGTGACATCAACAGCCTTTTGTTTCTGAAAATGCATTATTTCATTTGACATGTGGAGCTACATGTTAGCCACATTTATTGCTTGTTAATGTGCTGCCGCTCCAAGCATAAGAGAAACTCAGCCACATTCAAAGTCTTGTTTCTATAGACGTGCCAGTGTGGTCGAAACTAGAGTCGGGTCACCTCCCTTCCATGCAGCAGCTCGTGCAAATCCTGGACAACGAGATGAAGATGAACGTTCACATGAACACAAGAACGCATCACCACTCCTAACCCTACTTTTCAAATCCTGGCTGGAGCTGAAAGCCCCTCCTTGTACGTTTTATTCTGAATTTCTTTTTGTTTTTAGCTCAATCTTGACGAGGTGAGACGTGTGACCCACACCGACTCTTTCTTGTCCCCAGGTTGGAGGTGGGCTTCTCTCTGAGCTGTGAAGTGATGTTTATGAAGGTCTGCGCTGAAGGCAGGAGGACTGCTGGCACAGACTGGATGCCCCCCATCACTCTTCACCTCCGCAGAGACGTCCTGCCCCTGACGCCAGAGCGGGATCCATGGCGACAGTTTAGGCTGTTCTGTTATTTTCTTGTACTATCCATATTACTGCTGATTTCATCCTGGCAATTAGTGGTCCACTGAGGGGAGATTTAACATTGATTATTGTAGTCTTTAACCTGTTTCATATAATTGATCTTTGTGAATGGAAAAGGAAAAAAAAGTTATTTGTACCAACGAGCCATATGTAGAATTCTAAGTGTTCCTGTCAGAGACGTAGGTAACAATATCAAAAATTAAGATCTGTAATAATTGTTGTGAAAATACCATTAAGACCATGTCTTGGAAAGATTTCTGAATAATTTTTATATTTACATATGTTGGAGGAAGCTATGAATATTAATAAAACGTAACAATTTCTGTGTGAAGCTGTGTTAAAGTGTTTCTATTTATCATGGATTTAAAAAGACCAATTAATTTATCTCACTTGTGTAGATTCATTTTTTTTTTCCTTTTCTGCATCTCTGCTTGCCTAAATGTTGAAACATAAAGGAGAACAGATTAACATCTAATTTTATTTTTTAATGTATAACTTTTAAGCATGTTTCTGGAATAATTGAAATAACTTGAGGTCGAGAGAGAAGCTGAGGGGTCAGGTAAATTCCGCCATACTTGAATCTTGCAAGGAGATGCTGGCATGAACTTAACCATTGGTATTTTTCTGCAAATCAAAGTGTATTAAATCAATTTCTATATGAATTCGTCAATGTGTAATCACGTTGATACTGTTATTCATACATCCTGATGTATCGGTGAACCATCCGAGTGGTTTACAGGTGAAAGCAGTCTGATCTCCCTTGTGCTCATGTTAATGTGGTTAGGATGTATTTGGGTTCTCTTTTGATTAGGTCAGGCAAATCAGGTTAGATATCAACATCTAAAGGTTCAGGGAGCCTCGTGTATGGCCGAATATTAAATATCAGGCCTGGGGAGTTGGAAAAGTATGTTGTGGTTATTGCATTAAATAACAAGAAAGATTGTGAGGAATTAGCAAAAATACAATGATACATTATTATGAACCATATTCAGATTATTGAATATGAGCCATGCTCCATAGATGTTCTGTCTCTGACACCAGAGTTGGATTTATGAATATGAATACATGAGCTTAGCACCTCAGCAGAGACTTAAGCTGCACTGATTTAGTTCATGGATGGGTATACTGGACAGAACATGGACATTCTTTTCAGTAGATATTCATTTCTTGATCAGAAATAAAATTTTATAGTGTTAAGAAAAGGTCAACTTTAGTTCACCTCAGCTTTGATAGACAACACGTGAACTATTCTGAGTAATAAATCTTGAGGAGTTTCAGAAGTATTCTAGTTGACTGGGATGCAACCACAGTATCCTGGAATCTGACTTTCACATATTAGTAATATTTAAGGCGCCCATGTATGAAGGCTTTAACGCTATCAGTCATCACTTCATCTCCACCAACTTCCAGAAGTCTTTGAGCAGCAGCATGAACATTGACCCAACGTATAGGGTCACACCAGGCATTGGTGAAGATGTTAAATTCCCAGGTTCATTGGTTACCACCGTCTCCTATTATTTCAATAGAAATATGTTGAAATATTCTTACAGAAGTTCAATTTCTAGCCTCTCCACCTACCTCTTCTAAGCTGTAAACGATTCAGCTAATTACAGTGCAGCAGGTCTCGCGACATTTCATTGACTGCTGCAGCGCGTGCCAATCGACCAATTAATTAAAGGTTAAATAGCAGGTGACAGTACTGCTTCACAATAGTTAGGCAGCAGAAAACAATGGGTGCGGGACGGAAAGCGCATCCCCCAGTCTGCTTGGTTGCGGCTGTTTTTCTATTCTGTTATTTGGTGCAGCTTGCCGATTGTCTTCGACTGAGGAAAACTCAGAGACCAGGGGTGAAGAGAGTGGCTCCTCATTCTCCCACCGCTATAGTCCAAGAAGGAAAAATTCAGCTTGGGAAAGTTTTCAAGAGCTCGGATATCGACAAAAAGTCGTCATCTAATGAATTATTGGATGACGAATCTGATTTTCAGGCAGACTCCGCAGGTATGTGCTAATGGTGTTAATGCTGCTGCTCTAGTGTGGAGTACATTTAAGAAGCGGATCGTTCTTGTCGGAGTAACTTGAAGGATTTGTATCGTCTTTGTTTAGTAAAGGACTTCATGGTGTGGGTAACTGAGTTGTGATGTATTACCCCGAAGCACTAATTGACACTTCATGAATCACTTAACCAAATTAACCAATAGGCAGTTTGCATGTCCCCCTCTAAAATATCTCACTGCCTCAAACTCGTGTGGTTGAACCAGGCCAAGCACAGTAGTTCCCTACACTTGCTTCATGAGGTACTACACTTGTTAGGACCTCTGGTTTTAGAGGACCGTATGCTTTAAAAACAAGTGAGACACATTTGAGTCTTGCAGGTTGGTCCCAGGAGACGGACATGGATGAAGCCTCCAAGGAGTTATTGGAGCACTTGGGGGCAGATCTGGATTGTTTTGATGACCACATGAAGTTCAGGTCACTTGGAACAGAAGCTTCACAACTTTCAGTGGTGCAAGGTAGTGATTTTTTTTTTTTGTTTTTTTTGTTGTTAATATACATAAACAGGAGTGCATACTGATGTGACTTCTCTTCCCCTACAGCAAATGAACCCACAATACCTCTGTCCTTGGTTCCTCCAAGATGTGGCTACAGGATCTATGGAACCTCAATAACATTCATTTTGATTGTTCCATTTAAAGGATGCAACATTATTGAGCAGGTACCTCAACCCCGTACAATGTGACGGTCATTCATGTCTTGCTATACTTTGCTTTTAAACCACTATAAAGGGCCAACTTCAAACTCGTTTAATGCAGATGCTTTATGCAAACAGGAATAGAGTAACTCTGCCTAAATGAACATTCTGTCTTTCTGTCTCCAGGGTGGAAATCACATACTCCCTCTACTCTGGCAAGGCCATCCACTGTCCCTGCTGTGTCCGAAACCCACAGAGCCCGTGGGTCCGCCTGTGGGGCCCGTGGGTCCGCCTGTGGGGCCCGTGGGTCCGCCTGTGGGGCCCGTGGGTCCGCCTGTGGGTCCCGTGGGTCCGCCTGTGGGTCCCGTGGGTCCTCCCGTGGGTCCTCCCGTGGGTCCTCCCGTGGGTCCTCCCGTGGGTCCGCCCGTGGGTCCTCCCGTGGGTCCGCCCGTGGGTCCTCCCGTGGGTCCTCCCGTGGGTCCTCCCGTGGGTCCGCCCGTGGGGCCCTTTGACTTCTATTATCTTCACCCAACAGATGATCCTGTTCAAGGCTTCCCCTTCTTCCCCTTCTACCCAGTCCCTCATCCACCTCCAACAGCTCCTCCTCCCACTGCAGACCCGAAAGTCCTCTATCCCCAGATTCCATTTAATCCAGAGCTTCTTTGGCCGTACTGGCCTCAGCTTCCAGAATTGCCTCCTGTCTATCCTTGTCCTCATGGGAAATATCCAGTGCCAGTACAAAAGACTCCCTGCGTAACACAAGATCCTGCCACTACCCAGACTCCTCCTGATGGTCCTGCAACATGGTATCCTGTGATCTGCCTACCTCTTCTTCCAAATGAGCAACATTTTCAAGACATGTTTTATCAAGGTTAGCTTTGAAAAGTTGAAATAAATGTTTAAAATAAAAGGGACTTGTGTCTTTGGTTGCTGATCCTACAATGTGTGCATTTTTTTCCCCGCCGGGATTATTTCAGTTTGAAACTGAAATGGAAACTAAAGTCTATGAATGGCTTGGGTCAAATTGGACATTTTTATTGAGATGAAAAGAACATAGTCTATGGAAATTTGATCACACTACAATTAGTGCTTGTAACTTTGCCAAAAGTAAAGCTTAAAACCTTCATGATATCCAACCACTTGGTGGAATTGAAAGAGTGGGATAGTTGGCACAGTCAAATTATAAATTCCTTTCATACAGTGATCTGATGCGGCACCCACCATGCCTGGTGGTGCTCAGAGGGCCCAGAAGTGCTGCTGTATGGCAGCCTTGCCTCTGGTGTAGCGGTTCTCAACGTGGGCGGTACCGCCCCCCAGGGGGCGCTGGCGGACACTTTTATTAAAGGGGGGCGCTGGGATGCCTTAGGGGGGCGTTTGGTCGAAGGTAAACTTTACACCTTAAATGCACAACAATGCCAGTTTAGACTCTGAGCAACTTGGTAAAACTGTATTGTGTAACATGAAATCATGCTTGGCTGCAACTGTATCGATGGCAGCTCTTCTATTCAGTGTTTGTAGTTTCTGTTAGCTTCTTGGCGCAGCTCCGCTCCTGCTACTGGAAGCTAAAATCTCGATACCCTCACTGTCTCCCTCTGAAAAATGAACCCATTTAAATAAAGAAATAAAGAAATCCCTCCATGTGATGCCTCGATAGAGAGCGTTCATTTTATAGCGTTAACACCGGAGCTGTAAAGGATCCGGTATGAAACGGGGGTGATAGAACAACACAGAACTTTTAAATTTTAGTAATCAGAATGCAGAAATTATTTTTAAAAGGTTTACGTGTCTTTTCCCCATCGATACGCTTCCTGACCACTGCGCACCATATGCGGTAAAAAAAAAAGACTCAGTACGGAGCGACCAACTAGATGTGAATTATGGCATAAAAACAGAATTCGACGCTGAACAATGAAAAAATCAACACATGATGTGAAACATAATGATTAGGAGGCGCAGCCGGTGATGAGTGAAGATTACTGGTGGTGAGCGTCAATAAATGACCAAATAAACTTAGCAACAGGAAAGAAACTAAAGTGACATAGCAATAAACCAAGAGAGGATAATATTAATCAAAGGAAACTAAATGGAAATGAATGAAGAACAAAATGCAAGAATAAACTAAGAAACTAAAGTAAATACAGAGGAATAAACAAGACCTTTTGAGCAATAATTAATACAGAGGACTGTATGACAAGAATAAACACACTATTTCCAGATAAAAGGTAAAATAATATTGTTGAAATGTCATGGGTTTGTTGAGACCACATCTAGTACTGAGAATGAATATATCTTACAGACCATAACAGTAAAGTTCTTATCACTAATTTATGTTTTTAATTAGATTTGATATATTTATTTCTTCAATATTATTTTTCATGTCAGTGTTAATCTCATGAGGCTGATGACTCCATGACTCTTTCAATTTGACTCATTAGGATTTATTTAAGAACCAGATTTGTTCTTTGTCATTTCTGTCCAGTAAAACTATTAATCTATAAATCAATAGACATATATATGTAAAGATATAATCCATATTTCTGTCTCATATTTGTATGGCATTAAAAAGACCTGGAACTTTTGTTTTTCCACTGAAAGCTCTGGTTTGCACATTAAATGCCATGTGGGTGAAATTTTATGGATGATGCTCTGATGTCCCATTATCCTGAAGGTAGCACAGAGCTGCACCACCAGAAACCCACAGAAACACTGAAGAGAAGAAGAGCTATGATTAAAGTAGTTACAGTTCTATCCATGTTTTAATGCTGCAGAGCATTAAAGTTTAAACTGGCATATTGTACATCTTTTATCTGGTCATTTTGTGCAATATCTAACAACTAGAAAATGGCACAAAATAATATTTTTTCCACTAGGATTGGCTGCTGTTAGACCTATCAATTTTAACTTGAATGTTCATTGCATTTTTCGTAGACGCTGCTATTATTTTTATATTATTATATTATATGTATTATTTTTGAAGATAAATACAGAAACAAACATAAAAATCAAAACATTTACAATAATGATAGTTATTTTAATGATAAAATAATAGTCATGCAACGTAGCCTGAAAATCTTTTGGTGGGGGGCATTGAGGGACCTGGATAAGGGCTGGGGGGCGCTGGGCCAAAAAAGGTTGAGAAACACTGCTCTGGTGGGTTGTAGCCCAGGGCTACAGGCCAGTAACTTGCCACTATCGGTGTGTTGACGTGTGCATGAATGACCAGTGTTCACCACTTTGGTGTCCCCTGGACTTGATAAACTGCTATTCAAGCTGTTGAGAGTTTATTTTTCAAATGTGCAATAGTTTAACAAAGGGACACATTTTCTCAATCAAGTGTAATTTCTGATTAAGTCTGGATTTTTTTTTATGTAAGGTCTCAAATTGTGGCTTGCAATAGATTTAGTGACTTGGGACTTTTAGGGATATTGGCACATATTGCTATTTAGTATAACATTTATTTTAAATCGATGTTACGTTTTGTGATAGTTTCCCTTTGTACAGTATTTCTCAGCTGGTAACTAAATATAGTTTAGCTTTTATTCCAACTGCACTTATTTTAGTCATCCACTAGATGGAAGCAGAGGGAAAATTGTAAAGTTAGGGAGTGCCAGATTGGGCACAGTACAAAGATTTCTTTTAGATCTACTGCCACTGCAAATAGTGTTCACATTTTACCACAAGTATACAGAACTTCCTCAAACTCATAATAACTGTCTCAAAAGTTAACACATGATTAAAATGCTGCAGTGCTTTGAAATGTGCTATGCAAATAAACTTCTATTGCAAAGGTGTTGACTTTTCATCCTATTTCCCTTACTTCACCAGATTTTTAAAATATTCCAATCTTCTTAGACCTAGCCAAACATTACTTTGCAAACATTTTCCAAATCTGTCAGATTGTAGAAATATCTGTCAAGAGTCCTCTTTAAACTTTTTGATTTGATAAACGTATAGATTTAGTTCTGAACTATTCGCAGACCTTTATTTTGTTTTGGACGGAGAAAACAAAATCTTGATCTTTACCTTCAACCATATGGTGGGAGGTTTTGAGTCAAAACTGACTTATTTTGATTTCATTTACACAGATAAAACACAGTTCCATCTGAAGAAACACAAACTCAGATCATGACACTGCTACAGCCACATTTCATTCTAAGTGTAGTGTACTTTTAGTGTTGTTTCCCAAGCAGAAAATAATGTCTAAACTGTATGCAATGGTGCATCAAGAGTATTTGTCTAAGTATGTTCACACATTAAATTATTACAATTTTACATTGCACTTTTGGTGTGATACAATTTATCAAACAAATAGTAAATTTAGAAAAGAAAAAAGTCTTGAAGAAACAAACTGTTTTTTAAACAGCATGTAATACAATATTTTCAGTTACATAATTCATATAAATATGCAAATATATCAAAAAATATTTTTTAAACGCAATAATTACACAGTTCTGTGTCATCTAAGAAATTTATTCAATAAAATTAGCGCATAGGACAAACATTGCAGGTTGACTAATCTGAAGTGTGGCTCTGTTTGATCATACAGTACAGAAAAATCATTAATTCAAATTAAATTATTGATTTCCAAATATAAATTTTATGGTGCAGTTAATGAATCACACGCATTTACATGACTGTAGATTAAATAACGCTGCCTTTTTCTTTGTGAATAAAATCTGTTTGTCTACATGATTTATTTATTTTATTTATTACACATGTTTGCCACTTCATGGTTCCATTCTTAGTTTGAAATGGTGCGCAAACGCGTCAGCGTTTAAATTATGCAGACGTAGCTGTGACTTTAAAGAGCCACGCAGTGGCAACAAAGACCAAAGATCAGGTGCAGCCAGTACCAGCTGATTACACGCCGCTTTCTCTCGCACCATTTCATTGGCCGGTGCAGCAAATACTGTCTTTGCCTCCAAACGACAAGTTACTTTAAAAAGACTTGGCAAATCAATACTTTACAGGAGTCGCGCAGGGTTGAACGATGGGTAGAGAAAAAGTGAAAAATCCCGCTGTTTGTTTGGCTGCAGTTGTTATTCTGACGTGTTACTGTGTGAAAACTACAAACTGCTTTCGACTGAGAAAATCTCAGAGACCAATCGTGCAGAGAGAAACTGGTTTTCCTCCCTCAGGTCGAGTTCAAGAAGGAAAAATCGTATTCGGGAGGGTTTTTGAGGTCCCCTATGGAAGCAAAAAGCACTCTAAAAATGCTTCAGGGGATGATGAAGCTGATTATCAAGCAGATTTTGCTGGTATGTATTTCACAAGTACTTAATATAAGAAAGGTGTCTCCAGCCTGGACTATATTCTTGTCTGAATCTTGAGTGACAGTTTTTTTCTCCCTTTCTTTCATAGGCTGGTCTCAACAGGCTGACATGGAAGAGACCACCAAGGAGAAATGGAATCCCTTAGCAACCTCTCTGCATTGTTTTGATGACCACATGAAGTTCAGGTCACTTGGACCAGGAGCTTCACAGCTTGCAGTGGAGCAAGGTAAAACAAACATGTTCAAAGCAAATTTGTTACTTGGAGTGGATATTGATGACCCCCCACTCCACAGCACATGAGCCCCCGATGCCTCTATCCATGGTCCCTCCAAAATGTGGCTACAGGATGCATGGGAACCCAATGGCCTTTGTTCTGATGGCTCCGTATGATGGCTGCAACATGATTCAGCAGGTATCCCATCATTTGCTTTAAAATGACTTGTTAAAGTTAAACTGTCTTAACTTTGCAAGATGTTGGGCTAAATTTCTGAACTTGGAGATTTCTTATGCAGATACTGCTTTGCATAAAACATGATGAAATAAGCAGCTGTAATGTTCTGTTCAAAAGTAATGGGTTTTTTTGTCACTAGGGAGGAAATTGCATGCTACCACTACTCTGGCAAGGTCATCCTCTGTCTCTGTTATGTCCCAAACGTGCAAGAACTAAGGTTCCCCAGATGCCGCAGGTTCCCCAGATGCTCAGCCAGCCTTACTTTGACTTTTATTCTCATCTCTTCCCTGCACTGGCTGAACCCTCAAAACCTGTACCACAACCTCCAAAACGTCCCTTATACCTGTATCTACACCCTTTCCCACCTCAGACGACTGCTCCACCACCTACCACATCAGTACCTAAAGACCCATATCCTCAGATTCCCTTTCCACCATATTTCCCCATCCCATACTGGCATCAGTTTCCAGAATTCCCTCCCTTCTTGCCTTATCCAACTGAAAAACCTCCTAAATCTCCAACTTCAGGACAGAAGACAACAATTTCATCTAAAACTACAGAGTCTCCTGAACCTACCCAGGGCCCTTCTGATGCCCCTGGACAGTTGTATCCTATGGAGTACCTACCTGTTGTTCCAAATGAACATTTTCCGCACATGTTTTATTCTCATAAAGGCTAGTGTGAAGCTTTAAAATAAAGTTTTGACAACACAACTTGTGATTTGTTTGTGTTCAGGTAAATTCATACAGGCCTATAGAGGGGGTACTTCAGTGCTTCCCCAAAAGCCTAACAAGCTGGGATGTTGTGATTAAAATTTGTGCACTAAAAATAAAACTCTTACTCTGGGTAGATTGAGGATTTTTAAAATTGATCAGGTAGTTCTCAATGTCACTGCAATCATTCATAGGTAGACTGTGATATCTATCTTAAGACCAATGAATTATGGCTCAGCTCTCAAGTAGATGAAGTCCTACTTCTGACAGGATTGGGTGGAACAAGACTTTTTTTTTTTTTTTTAAATGGTACAAAACTAGTTGTATGCTCCCTCTACTCTGCCCCACATTTCAATGAAACATGTCTGGGTTTCATTGTAATGTTTCTACTTATAATAATGTAGGACAAACTCCCACCAAAATATAAAATTAAAGTTCTATGTAGGTGTGGTTTGGGCTACATTCACAATTGTCTTGATGCTCCATTCCAAGTATTTTGCTGAGTTTTCTTTTTTGGTTTTATTCATACTAATTAAATGTGACTTGTGAACGGTTTTTGGTCCACAAAGCGACACACATGTGCAGCAGAATGTAGATGTCAGACTGTTTAAGGAAGTAATGTCACTGTTCATGGATCAATTTAATTTGTTTAGCAATCGCAGCAGACAGCATTGTCAAAATCATAACCAAAGGGAAGGAAAAAAAAAGCACAACTAATAGCAATGACCTTTATTGTGCCCCTGTATTGGCACTAAATATTTAATGAATTAGAACTTCTATAATTACCATGTTGCCAAACTTGTTTGAATACCAAAAAAAAAACATTTTTGTGTTGGTATATTGAAATCTTACATATTTACAGGTGGAGAGTAATCAGTTACTTTTATTTGTAATTTTAAAATTTTACAAAACTTGAGTAATGTTAAGTAACTCAACTCAATTTATGGTACAGAGATCATATATACATACAAACAGTTTGATACAGGGAGTCTGCTTTCTCTGATCACAGTACGCAAGATTTCTTGTTTCAATGTTAATCATCTGAACTTTGCTGTGCTGTTTGGAGGGCAAGTGAATCTAGAGTACATATACAAGATATACTCAAATGCAATGTGTCCATGTTGCCATCTGAGGTTTGGTTGGTTTCATAGGCTTTATATTGAGAATAACTGAAATTTAGACCTTGGTTTCTTGTGCCTTTGGTTAATTTCTGAATATATTACTTAATTTGTTCACATTTATTTACCCGTTGGTTTATTTTTTTCAATAAATGGGAAATAGACATGATCAAAGTGTTTAGTCAGAATATTCATTAAATATAGGTTCTTTTTTACTCTGGTCATGTTTCAAGTAAAAACATTTTAAAGTTATGCTACTCTTGTGAGTAGCTTTTGGGTACTCTACCAATTTTTACAGCTAAAGTTATTTGAATTGCATGCTGATTTGTGTGAGGTCATGATTTATAACGTTCTTGTCAGCATTAAGATCTTCTTGATTTTAATGGGATCCAACCTTTAGGATCTCTCTTTTGAGCAGATAAATAAAGGGTATAATCTGGAGCAAACGCTAAAGAATCACCAGTTTGAACCTAATTGGTAACAGGGGGTGAGCCATGGCTGATTGGTTGATTCCTTAATTGAATCAGCTGGCACTTAGATTGCATAAAAGGTGTGACTGAGACGTAATCTATCAAACTGAAAGGTTGTGTTTCCTTGTTATGATGGAAGGTGGTGTGTGGCGTAGAAAATGGAAACCAATAGCTGCGGCACTGCTCTTGTGTTCTTTAGTGCTTGGTCTGACATTTTTTAGCTGGCGAGAATTAACTGAAGCACTTAAGGAGGGGAGGAGTTCTGAGGTGGAAAATGTTACATTTAGTGGAGAAGAGTTTGAGTCGGCTCCTTCTGTGGCTGTTGGTCCAAGAACGGGATTAAATGATTCCTCAATCCAAGCTGACACCAATGGTAAGCCACTTTTCATGTCTCTAACTGTAATTTACCAACAAGTGTTAACATTTTTTTTTGTGTGTTTGTGTGACAGAAGCTGGTGTGACTACAGGAGATGAATGGAGCGCTGCTAACTCTTCACTTCATTGTGGCCCAAGCAAAATGAAATTCAAAGTGATGGGTCTGGGTGCTGCTGAGCTACAAATGGACATCGGTAGGAGTCTCTATTGCAGTTAAACTGTCTAAACTTACTCGGTTAACTTATTGGGCTTTTCCTCGCAGGCAACTCGGAATATGTACCGCTTAGCCAGGTGCCTGAAGCTTGTGGTGTCTTGGTGAACCAGACCAAGCTTGGACTTGTTCTACTTGTTCGTTATGACAGCTGTACAGTTTTACAAGAGGTAAGCAATTTTGATCCCACTGCTTTTTTAGACTCCAAACTTGCATCTCCACGGTTGTGTAAAAGCAGGCATTGTGTAATTTGACCTGTTCCTTCTTTCAGAATGGGACGTACATCTTCACAATGAGATGGAGGGGGAGTGGCATTAATTTAACCTGCACCATGTTTCCAATGGCTGAGGTGAACACAACAGAGCCTGCTCTGCCTTTAAAAGATGATTTGCCTCACAATTCCCTAGGAATTCCTCGTATGAGACGCCATTTAAAATGGCGTCCCATGTATTTTCCTTGTAGTCCAGATAAGCGTTATCCACTCTGCCTGTATACCCCGCCACCTCCAACTACGACCACTACGCCATCTCCCACCACAACCACTGCTGTCACAGCTCGCCCAATTTATAAAAATCCCTACTTCTGGAAAAGACTCCTTGCACTCTACCCAATGTATTCTCACTACCTTAAACGGCAGACTCATCCCCTGCAATCCTATTACCATGCGTATAGACGTCCAGTGTGGCAAATGTATCCCCAAGCAGCTCTGCAGCCTCAGGTAGCTAACCACCCCTTCTACCGCTTCTTCATGGATTACTTTACTACCACGATGCCAACAACTACAGCCAACATGCCAAGCAGTTACTGCCCTTATGCTAGAAGGACTGGCCCATTTGACAGGGTGTTTTTTGCTCCAAGAATGTCATTTGGACAACATGAAATGCTAGACAACCAGCAAAATGGGTCTCCACAGATCAGCTTTGGATACCAAAGTCCAGAAAATCCTGACTCTTTCTGGGAGTCATTCCCTTTGCTTTATCACACTGCAAGCCAAGATGATCCATACCTTGACTGGGAGGGCATAACTCCTAGATAGGTGGCAATGCTCTCCTGCAACGGAAGCTGTACTGTTGTCTGTAGGTGCCTGGGTATCCTGAGAGTTTAATAAATATGTTTAACTTTGAACAATGTCTTGTCTGGAGAATTTTTAAAGTGAAACTTTATTTCTTTTGGTGGAGTTTACAGCTGGGAACCAGAACTCCAATTCAATAAAAGATGCTGTTTACTGGGGTACACTCTTGCTCAACTGTATGTTTTGAAAATCTGATTTTAAACATACCAGTAGCATATTGTCATGAGGGAATTGGTTCCAAACTTGACTAACACCAGATGACATCAATTTCCAGATAAGTGGAAATCTTGTATTCTAAAACGCTCTGCCTCTGCATTTGTTCAAAATTTTGGAACCTTGACTTCAAAATGTAAAATTACACTAAGGTTTGGTTGACCATGTTTTAGGCGTTGTGCTCATTGATCCTTTACAATGCTCAAATTTGAGTAATTTTTAGTAAACTGTAACCCATATTGGCTATGTGAATATATAAAAAGCTACTTTTAAATTGCTACGTTTCATTCTAATTTACTAATCTGCAGGTGTTTTACTCGTCTTGATGTTGCAGAACATGTGCGTGTTCACCCCATTCTGTCTCTTTTTATACATTTCCGCATGGTGCTCTCTCCCTTGGGCGCCCTCTGATGCTGCATGTGAACGAGGAACATTTACACTTCACTGAAACTGGGCTCCATGTGACAGCGAAGAATGTGCAACACTACACACTGAGAACGGAGTACGTCTTTTCTCTGTTTCTCCATAGTCACTTGGAATAGCTGTTTTGAGTGGTACTGAGCTCCAAGAAAAAGAATCCTAAATACCTTTTTAAGCAAGATGGATTTAGGTTGGTATACATAATTCAAATATATGAAGGAGCTTTTGGAAGTCGAAGGTATGTTTATTTTTTTAAATTTTAAAATATTGCTTGAATTTCCCCTTCAACCCCAAATTTTCTTGACTGTTCCACACAGTTGGCCTTTTTGAAAGAATATGATGTAGATTTGGCAGAAGTAGTAATGTTGAGAGGGGACACACCAGGCCACTGGTGGGAGGACGGTGACGGCAGCAGGGATGCTCAGCACCACGGAGGACGCTGCATGGCTGAGAGCCTCAGCTGGCCCGACGAAGTCCAGGACATCTTGGTGCCACAAGCTGAAGGCTGTTACTGTGGGGGACGATCCAGGCTGTCCAGCATCTCTGTGAGTGACAGAGTTACTGCTTCTCAAATATGTGCGCACATTATAAATGTAAAAGTTAACATAATGCTCTTGAGAGAATTTTCCTCTGTATGCTGGATATTTTTAGTTCTGCGCAGATGACGGGTGAATGATGATTCACGATGCTTTGATCGACCCACTGCTTCACCGTGACACAGCACTCTGAGGGCAAAGCATTTTAGTACGTTTGAGCAGATGCATCATCCGCTTCCTCCTCTCTCTTTTATGGCAGATTGTGCTTTAATCCGTTCACATAAAAACAAACAAAAACTGGAGAGGAAACAAGGAGACAGAAGTTGGACAGAAGAGGAGGCCGTGTCAGTGTCATCATCTGTTACAGAACCTTTTCAAATGAATCAGGGCCTCTCTTGTTGTTTTGCCTTCTAATGCAGTCTCATTCAGAACAGTACAGTACATAGTCTGTCTCACCTGGAACTTGACTCCTTCACCAGATCTACATATATTGTTTTTACTTTCTGCAAAGGAAAGATGGAGGCTAAACACAAGTGAGGAAGATGGAGGCACAGATAACAGATCAGGAAAACTGTGGCAGCTCTATCTCTCTCCTCCCTCTCCCACTCTCTACCATTTCTGTCTCCTCTTCTGCTTCCGTCTCTTCCCACACTTTCAACCCCTCCTCCTCCTTTCACTCTCTGATGCCTCTCCCCTCCCCGTGCTCTCCTCCCTCACTCTCCTCTCCTTGCATGGACCTGCAGTATACTAGAGCTCCACTGCAGTGTAGAGAAGGGCAGAGCGGCCGTGTTGGTATGATGCGTTAGAAGATGGTGCATCAGGAGAAACGCGTTTACCAGGTGTGTGGATTTGGGTTTGCGTTGGTGCGGGGATTCTGAGAGCAGAGTGTCTGTGACATGATTTTCACAGGTATGGGGAATAGGTATTTGCATAATGGGTGTGCAGCTGGGGATGTCAGCCATAATGGATGAGTTGGACGTCTGAAAAGGGAGTGGATGTTTTCACGTGATTCCGATTTGTGCATCTCTCAATAATCTCTCACTTTTTATTTATATCAATTTAATCCTTATCTGGATTAACGTGATTGTAAATCATTTTGCGTTTTTGTAGTGACACTTGTCTTTTGTAAATCGCATTCTTGAAGGCTAAAAATAGGTTGAGGTGGTTATTCGGCATCACTGTGGTGTCTGGTGTTTTCCATTCCATTCATCAATATGTGATTACTATGTTTTAAGGTGAAAAATGATGTTAGTGTGAGGAAGGGGGGAACATCTGGCCATCTGTTGTGGGGGAGCAAAATTGTAAAGACTCTCACCTGATTCATGCTCTGACATCACATCCTCATCTGAATGTGCGTCACACAACCTGAGGTGCAGCTATATAACATTTTGTGAGAGTCTGACTGAATTTGGATATGATTTTTGGTTAAATATTTAGAGTCACTGGAGATGATTGTTTTCGTGCTAAAAGGAATCTTGCACTCTAATTTGATTCCAAGACTAAAAATAAAAAGACTTTCTCCAAAATGGAATGGTTCCTCAGCTTTCATACCATACAGAATTAGGATTTTAAAAAAGTGTAGAAATCTAAAAGCAATGATGTGAAAGCTGAGTGGAGCTGAAGAGTTGAAGCTGTGAACAAATGTGTCAAATAACAATGTTGGAGTATGACTGGCCTGATGCACTGAATGCCTTTGTGACCACTTACAAACTACTGCTTACCTGAGGAATCCTTAAATATAATTTAAGCAAGACTTGTTGAGAAATACATCAGCTGATGGTGTTTGAGCTGAGAAAACCTTTTTAGCACGTGTGTACAATTTGTAAGTCGCTAGCCTTGCTTTTTCATTTTTCAAACAGAGTGAAAATGTAATGCACAATTCAGTTGTATAGAAAAATCAATAGAAGAGTGCCATCTAGTGGACGTTTGACTCTCCAGCAGGGAATTTTGATTTTTAATAAAACATTTGTGGGTTTTGCTTCAGTTAAAAATCAAAACTGCACCTACCACTGGTTTGTGTTTAAATAACATGCTTCTTTAAAGTGACAAAGTGAAAGATTAAGAAAAATGTGAGCATTAATTCAATTCACATGAAGATGAATCACTGAATAAATCAAAAATAAACATACAAATTGTAGAAAAAAATATTATGTATTCTTACCTTTTCTGCTGTTTTTTTCATGTTTTGTCATTTTTGAAAGTCTTGATGCAACACAGAATAAAGTTAATACCTTTGATACTCATTCATGACAGCAGCTCAGATTTCACTTCTTGTGATCTACCGATCTATATATGGAGCGGCATCTGAGAAACTGAAACTCTCAGATCTTTATCACTTAAATCACTGAAGAAATGTTTACCAAACATAACCTCTTGAAAGGGTAAAAACACTATTTTTTGACACCTTTAATCATCCCTGATGTTATTATTGTTTGTTAAGCCTTTTTAGCTGTAACCAATCAGCTCAGTCCCTGCAGTTGAGTCCAGGGCAGATGAGTGGATGTGGCAGTGTAGGAGCCACACTTTTATTAATATCCTTTATCATTCATGCGTGCCTCTTTTCTTTTTCTTTTTTTTTTCCTGGCAGGCTCAGAGGAATGAGAGAGAGTCAATCAGGCAGAAGCTTGCCCTTGGCAGTTTCTATGACGACGAGCCTGTCATCTATACCAGCTGCAGCAAGAGCACCCCATCCTCTCGGTAGGTTTCAACCTGTGTCTGTCAGTGAGTGTGTTCGGTTTGAGTTTGATCAATATACTTTTTTTTTTACTAAATCTAACAGAATTACTGTACTGAAACTGTCGGTAGCTTTAGAAAGGGATAGGGTAGCATTAATATTTTGCAAAGTTAATTTTTTTTAAGTATGCATTCTTACACTGACTTCATACTTTAATATATCACTGTTTAATGCTACTTACTCCACGAATTCAACATATATTAAAAAAGGATATAATAAAGTTCCTGATCAGTTTTGGTTCAATATTGTCAGTGACCAACATCTGGCTACCATTTTTGTTTGTTTTTTTTCCCCAAGACTTCCCTATTAAGAACTGACTTTTCAAAACAACAACCAACAATCAATTTTAAAACGAGTCACAGTGTTACTTCCTGTGCAAAAACAGAGACGAACGTAAAAAGAAACATTAAAAGGCTGATCTGACACCACAAATCAGAAGTTGAAACATGACAGAAAAAAGCTGATAAAGCAATAGCTGAACTTTACTTGAAAGATGTTGCAAATAGTCATTTTCCTCAGTCCTGATTAAAAGAAGCCAACAGTTTCTGCATACTGTTTTCCGTTATTTTTCCCCCAGAGCTGTAGGGCATATGAACTAAATGCTGCCGTTCCTTATTCAGTTCTGGTCCTCAATGAACTGACCAAATGGTCTGATGACCTGAGCTGTCTATGCCAAAACAGCAAATCTCAAATACATTCAAGTATTCTAGTGCCTAACAGAAAACCAATAAGGATTTAATTTGTATATTTTTACAAACAGGGAGCCAGAGCACTGACATTGTATGATATAATCCATCTTCCTGTTTTTGCTCATGATTTAATTTGCTGGCAGCAGAAAATTAAATTAAATTAAAATTAAATTAAATTTTTGCTGGCAGCAGCAAAAATTCAGGTTTTAAAAAAATCTAATTATCACATAAGACAAATTTTATAAAGGATAGAAAGGTTCATCTCTCACGGATGATGTTTGTCCTATCCCATGTAAGCATGGGATAGGACAAACATCCTATCCCATGCTTGTTATGGTAAGCCATTCTTTCTTTTTCCTTCTATTCAGTTTTCCATTAATATGACTCTAGGACTTTGAACAGTCATCTCATCTTCTGATGTTTTGTATTTTAAAACTATTTGATGATGTGTAACAAAATATTTCATTCTTGGAACTTAATTTTTCAATATCAATATGGGCCTTATTTGTGCAGATTAATATTTTAAAAGCAGAGCTAAAGAGAGTACTAATAAAAACACAAAATCCTTTACAGTAATGATTCATATTCCAAATATAACTAAAGTATTCTGCTAATTTTTGACAAACCTATGCTATAGGTTCTTCCATCCATCCAATGCATTTATCCTACAAGGATACTATTTATCATAGTGTGTTGGATTTATCATAGGGTTAAGCTCCAATGTCCTCAGAGGATAAACATGTTGGTACAGTGCTACCAACCGAGCCTCTGCAGTTCCAGCTTCAAATGTCTGTGGAAATGTATTTTGTGAGAAACAGAACATAACTTAGAAGAAAATGTTTAAATAAAAATTGTTGGATTTTAACAGAAGAAAGTGTCAAACAGAAAGTAAAACGCGTCCTGTAAGGTCAGGTTCACTTCAAGGAGACAGACAGGAATCCCTCTGAGAAAAGCAGAACAAAGAGGTTCAAGTTTGGGAAGAACTGGTGTGAGTAACAGGGTGTATATTTACCCTCTGACATTTTGCGGAGGAAAATATTTTGATAGTGGCATAAAGTTCAGAAAACATTACCTGTTTTAATTGTCAATCATCCATTGTCTCACATTTCCAGTTATGTTTTCACACTTCCATCTTGTAGGCAGCAGCTTTCCCTTCTAATCCTTTTTTTTCTGTCAGTTAAGATTTTATAACAAAAACCTTAACAACACGGCCTCATTGGTTTTATTTACATAGTAACATGATGGTTGTCACTGTCTCCCAAAACTGACATTTCACATTTGTAATTGAGGTTTTGAAAGGCATGCAATGGAAGGAGTTGCTTGACATCATGGCTAATAACACGCACACACGCACATACACACACACACACACACACACAAAAACCTCATACCACCTGTGATAGTACTGTTTCGTCATTTCTGGTCAACAACAGCCTTGACCTCTTGTAACTTCTACACACTATTTCCACCCTATTTACCTAACACCAGACCCCACCTACCCTCTCACCCAGTTCACTCTTTCTCGTTAACTTGAGGAAGCGCTCTGTGAAACGAGAAGTGATGCGTGATGCAATCCATTAAAGTGGGATTGTGGTATGTGAGCCACGTGACCCCCAATATAGGTACATTATCATAGGGTTTAGCTCTAAGTGGAAATTCCAGCTCCACCTCATCCTGTTTGTGGGATGTATAACAAATTGTTCTGATCCTGGTTGTTGAGTGGTTTCCTTTCAGTAGGGGGTTGTCGTGGTGAGATATTGAATGAATAGCGCATTTATTGTTTGGAAAAGCTGTGGTTGAGGGACACTGTGAGGTAACTAACTTAGCTTCTTTTTTTTCTCCGTTTTTTCGATAATTACTTTCAATTTCATTCTCTCCTAACCCTTATTGTGATAGCTTAAGCTAAAATTTAGTTTTAGATCCTGGGAATTCAATTAAGACCCTGCATACGCTTAATTATTCCTGATTAATCTATTAATTAACTTTATCATTTATATATTTACTTTTTTTATGTTTTGCGATCTACATTCTACAGCTTGGGCCAAATTTGTTGATGTTGTTTCCAAAGCTATCAGTGGTGAAAAAGCTATTATTTGTGGATCTATTCAGAAACGATTCCTTTTTCACTTTTTTTTTTATCTAAACATCTAATTTCCTTTACAACAGACATCAATCTTCCAAATTTTGAGTAAGTTTTCCCCTTTAACTCCAAGTTTGGTGTCCACTAAAATCCTTTCTTATTTTTCCTCTCAGGCTGCAGACCGGGGTGAATCTGCAGGTTTGCTTCGTCAACGACAGCAGCAGCGACAAAGACAGCGATGCTGAGGACAGTAGGACCGAGACCAGCTTGGACACACCGCTGTCCCCGATGGTATGTGCCAGCAGATGCTCCCTCAGGCGTCCCCTAAGCTCCCCCTCGTGCATCACAGGCGCATAAAAACGCATCCCGGCTGCTGCGACTTTCCACTAATTCCCCCGCTTCCCGTGCAGAGCAAGCAGAGTTCGTCACTGTCGGACCGGGACACGGCGGAAGAGGACTCGGATCCGTTGGACGACTGCGGCGGCTTCTGGCGGGTGCAGAGAAGGCTGCAGGAAGAGGCACGCGTGGCGCTGGCACTGGCTCGACCCATGGCTCGCATGCAGGTGGAGGTGGAGAGGCAAATCCAGCTGCATAGACGTTCGCCTGTTGCCGACCTGGTTAGTCAGCGAGAAAGAGATAAGATTCATTGCTGTGCCTTTTATAAGACAATAAAAGATCCACAGCAAACGAAAAGGGGAAACTAGATGGACATGGAATGGCTGCTGTTACAGTAAACACAATAAAGATGACATTAGGGACTTGCTGGGCTTCAGTAAACTGTCAATTGTCTGTTTTGTGTGTGTGATGCAGGAGAAAACCCCTGGTGAGTGAAGGCCAGCATGTTTGTCCCACATTTTTATAGATGGGGAATATTTGCAAGGCCCGTTTAAAGTCGACAAATTCTCGAAAGCAACTCGATTTTGCTACTGTTCTGACGCGCAACAATTGGTTTGTGTGCGTCTTTCAGCTCCCTCATCTGCCCCACATCAGTGAGGGCTTGGTGAAGTGGAATCTGAAGCACGGGGACATGAGGGACATGAGTCTGGGACAGCTGCAAGTCATAACAAACGACTTACACTCACAGATTCAGAGTGAGTACGTCACACAACACAAGCATGCATGCAAGCTCTTAGAAACCAGAGAAATGGGACTTCCATGACCTTCCAAATTTTGTGGTTACCTATGTCAATGATACTTAAAAGCAGTCATATCGTAATTTGCTCTGGTACTTTAGTGGGCAACATATTAGTAAACAAAATTATTTTCAGTTGGCACCGTTTAGGGGCTTTTTGACATATAAAATTTCGATCATCTCATGCAGATCTAAACGAGGAGCTGGTGCAGCTGCTACTAATAAGGGACGAGCTGCATGTGGAACAAGATGCTATGCTGGTGGACATAGAGGACCTAACCAGGTATTCTTCCACTTTGTAGCAGAGATCCAATGTTTCCAATGAGTGAATTTACGTGTCTTTAACTTTTGTTCTTTTCTCCTGCAGGCATGCGCACAGCCATCAGCGGCACCAGACAGAGAAAGCGGTTTCTAAATAAACATCCTTAGCCCCACATGTCCGTTTGCACGCCATCCAGCCTCCCATGCCACAGACTGTTGCCAGTGTTTTGTGTTTTCACTAACTCGAGCCATGGTCATGATGTTTGGAACCCCCCCCCCCCACAAAAAAAAAACAGGCCTATAGCATGAACACGCATGCAGTTTATTGCATTGTGTGACTCAGTCTGAAAAGCCCCAAAACCAAAGTCAAAAGAGAATAAGGTCACTAATTTAAAAGTGGGCACAAATGAGTTGGTTTAGGCTTCTCATTCCCACTAGAGATAAGTCATGTTGTATAATTGTTTGGATGGAGGGGGGTGGGGGGGATCCTGTTGCCCCATTTGTATTCTTGTCATTCTTTTAGCATTTGGTGAATTTTGCACAGAACTCTCATTTTTGGGAACAACTCTCAAGCCTTGTTTTCCCTTTTCCTTTTTAGGACATTGATTTAAACCTCTCAATGTGCCGCACAAAACGCTTGATTTTGTTGACGTGCTCTGTGTATTTGTAAAGTGTATCATTTATTCCACTTTGAGCACTGTATCAAAGCCGTTTCATTACTGAAATTCACTTTTAGCATCTTCTGCTTGCAACAGATTTTACCGTTTTGTTTCTATTGATAGTGTAAGAACATCAAGATAGTTTAATGAAAAAAAAATATTTAAAAAATGGAGTCGTGTAAAAGTACAAAACCTCCAGATAGGAAATATGCAAAATCATGTTTTATGCTTTATTTGCTTATGCCGACCATAAAACATGTCAGTTCCATTTTAACACATAAGAGTCAGAGAATAATCTATTTTATGTGTGTGTGTCAAAAGAGACTTTATTTAAAGAATGATTAAATCGATTAGATGTTTGGTGTTTCCACACTCGGCTTTCTAAGAATGTCTAATCACACAAAGATGAACTTTATATTGTTTGCTTCATTAAGAAATGTACTGTACAATGATTGTAATAACAAATCCAGTAATAAATGTTTCAATTGTGAACTGAGGTGAGCTGCATTCAGTTGGATTTCAGAAGAATTTGTTCAAAATTAGTGCTTTGAAAGTCTCACGTTCCTCAGAAACAACTAATAGAATGTGCGATTTCCTTGAAACCGAAAGGCAGCGTGACGTCAACTCTCATTAACACATTTATTTCATACTTTAAAAACCAGCCACTGCTGGGTTTTTGTCCTCGTTCACACATTCACGCTTCTGACTGTGCGACAACTTTTGAAAAAGGGTTACAGGAAGCACGCGGGAAACCACACTGATGAGAGTAACTAGGTAACCTACAAAAAAATGACATCAGACATTATTAATAAATGGCAACTAGGGAAAATTGGGTTGAAAATCAGGCTAGTTACAAACGTGGTTATAGGTATAAGATGATACATTTAAATGAATGTTTCATTGACTTAATGCTGGTTGAAAAAGCACTTAACACCTTTAAACAAAAATTATGAGAAAAATATCTCATAAGAAGCCATAGGAAAACCAAATTTAGCTTAAAGGATTCATTTGTAGCATATTTTACTGAATTTAAATGTAGTTATTTAAAGGAGCAGTATTATGCATGATCTAGACACAAAGTGGCATTTTATAGAACAATCAAAGAACTGTTATTATACAAATACTGTACGGTGTAGAGCATAACTTACAAGAAATTTGACTTTGCAAGGAACCAAGAACGGAACCTTTCACACAGAATATTCATCTTGTTCACCATTGCAAACACTGATTTCTGATCAAGATGAAATCTGACCTGCAACATGCTGTCAAGCATGCGACTTTATACCATACCAACTTTATTTATATAGCACTTTAAAAACAACCACAGCTGATACAAAGTGCTGTACATTAAAACACAACATAACAATGTAAATAAATAAACAAATGAAAAATCAGTTTAAAATCAAAACATACAGTTTAAAACTAGATCCCGCTGGTGTTAAAAGCCTGTGACCTGCAAAGGCAAGTTGTTCCATAACTTAGGGCCCATGATAGAGAAAGCCCTGTCCCCTCTGAGCTTCCTTCTGGATCTCGGTCCCTCCAAGAGCAGTTGATCTGCTGACCTGAGGTACCGATAAGGTATGTAGGGGTGAAGAAGATCAGAGAGGTAAGCTGGGGCAAGATTATTTAGTGATTTAAAAACAAACATAAGAATTTTAAAATGAATCCTAAAATATACTGGCAGCCAGTGTAGTGAGGCCAGGACAGGGCTCACATGTTCCCTCTTTCGAGTTCCTGTCAAAAGTCGTGCAGCAGCATTCTGAACCAGCTGACAAAATAAATGTGAACTGCTATTGAAAAGAGTAGAGATCAATAATTTAGGCATAACACCAGTTGTGTCAAATGAGACTTATATTTTGAAGCGAGAAAGGGCGCAGTTATTATCACGTCATGATGGCTGTTTTCCAGGAAAGGCTGCTTGTTGGGACAGTATTTGGAGAGAATTTTGGAAGAAAAAAGTGTAACAAGTGTAACATTCAGTCTTATTCAACAAATTAAACTAGGGATTCCAGTGAGGCTTGTTTGTCTGATTAAAAGTACAATTTGAAAATTGTACAAATCTTTAATCGGGTATTAAACATACTTTTATGAAGCCCACATTTCTGTATTATAACTGTATGTTTATTGGCTTAATGTAATATTCTAATCCTAAGTGTAAACCCACAGTCATCAATCTGTGTCTAATTAATCAGTATAGTGTGTTTTACTAGAATTCATTTACTGACAGACATTAACTTTTAATAATATTCCAATTTATTGAATATGGCTGTAATACAGTAGTGTAATTGCACTCTGAATGTTAGAGTAATGAATAACATTAAAGGGTTATTTCCACATTTTGTAATTTCTGCACTTGAGCTGTTCTGGTTCAAAGTCTAAAACAATCTGAAACATTTTATTCTATATGTAATACCATGAAAAGGGAGCATTTTCAGTTTTCCTTTCATGATCATTTTTTATTATTATTTTTGACTCGATTTTTGTTTCCAGGTCAACATAACCATAATACACAACTGCATCCAATAAAAGAGTGACGCTTGGCCATTGTAAAGCTTGAGAGCGTCTGCAAAAAAGTATTTCAATTAGAACGTCTTATTCTTCAAAATTTATTTGCTGCTTTTTTTATTTAATGAAAACTGTGACGTGAAAATGTGGCCCAAAATAAAGTTTTTCTCTTTGACCAACTTTGTTCAGATCGGCTTAATGAAAATAAAACAATCCAAAATGTACACAACATATTATTTCAATGCAGCTGAGTGAAATAAAAATGTTCAAAAGTTCCTTTTAAAAACACAATTAAACATTATACGATTTGTTATTCGTGTAACAATTACACATGTGTGTTCTTGTAATAATATTTGCTTATCATCAACTTTTAGACTCCTTTCTTATTTCATTATTTATTTATTTTTTCTCTTAGAAGAAATGAAAGGCATCCAGTTTTGCTTGGAAGATTCTTGAATGGAGAATTGTAAGGCAGTATGACTGTGGAGAGTGAAAATAGCATCAAATAATATTGCCACCCTTCCTTTCATTATAAATGTCAACAAGAGTAACCTTGCAGATTTGCTAATGTTATTTCCAGTTTCACCCTGACATTCAGGCTCTTAAGGGGGAATGACGTGACAAAGCACTTTCAGTTTCAAGAAATTGACAAAAAAAAAAGAGAAAATCCCTACTTAGGGTATAAAACCCTTGAGGATGCCTGAGTTGAGACAGAAACTCTTAGAGAATTCAACTCAGGTCCAGGATGTCACTCATGAAGCTCTGTGAGTATCAAGTGATTTCTTTGTGTGTCTCAGCAAGAAAATAATTAGAAGACTAGAGTTTTTAAACTTACACTGTGTCTTTATTTATTTATTTTTATTACCAGCCTTCACTCTTGTGCTGTTGCTCCTGGCACTCAGCTGCCCTGCATGGGTGGTCAGCCGGTCACTGCCACTGATGCCCAGCAGTCAGACGACCAACTCCTGTGTCTTTTATGCACGGATGCTTCTGGAAAATGTCACGAATCTTCTGGCACCGGACGACCCGGTAGGTGACTCGGTGAAGGTTGACTTCCTCGTTGTTGCCGCTGTGTTCGGGGTGCTAAACCTCTCTGCGCCCAACAGACAAGGATGTTCAGTGGGATGAACTGCACCAGGCACAACATGGAGCTGAACCTGAAGACCAACACGCCGACTGTGTGTTCGCCACAGGTACAGATAATAACGTTGACATTGCGTGGTGGTGTTTTTGACGTTCAAATGATTTATTTATAAAGAGAAGTCACAAAAGTTGGGCTGCATATCAACTTTTTTTATATAGATATAAAAGTGGTTTTAATGGGTTTTTGTAAACTGTTTGTCCCACAGGGTTCAGTATGCTCTGGGGAAACCACATCAGCGTTTGATCGGGTAGGCATCTAAATAAGCTACCTAATAAAGTTTTATGTAATTAAATATATTTTTGTCTGTCAATAGAATTCAAGGCGTCACTTTTCTTGAGTCTGAAGGTGATGTTTGTTGTTATTCCATGTAGGAGTCATGTTTGAAAGACATCGGGAAGGACCTGAGCTACTACTACCAGGTTCTCTCCAATCAGCCGGATTCTGACGGTACTCTTGGTTCTTCTGTTCTGCTCCCCCTCAGAGAGCTCATGGAGGTTTGTCAAACATTATCACCATTGCTTTTTGAACTGATACTTGGTGCTTTGTAAGCATTTGTACTTCTTTTCATGCTACAAATTGAACTCTATGAAAAAAAAACCAACCTGAAGTTAATTTTTTTTTGTCATTTTGTAATCAACAGAATTGCTTTAGCTCATCTCTACCAACAGACTTGATCTCAAAGGAGGTAAGCCTCAGCTGTTCACTCAAAAACAATTTCTGATAAACCCAAGCACAACTTTACCAGACGAGCTGCTTCCACGAAGCCATAATGATGCCTCTGCGTTTCTTCAGGGTTCTGAGGCCCATTCGAGCACCAACGGCTTCAATCAACGACAGCGTCTCTGCAAGATCATGAAAGGCTTCCATGTCCGCACCATCACAATCAACCGAGCCATTGGCTACATGAACCTCGGTGAACACGCTAACTGAACCCTCACCGATCTCCAGAGCAAGAAACAAGCATCAAGTAGCCACTTCTCAAACAGTTAAACTGCACCATGCTGCTTTAAAAAGAAAGAAAGAAAGAAAAATCCAGCTCGAAAAGAAACACTGAAGTCTATGTTTTATAATGGAATATTATTTATTATTTTTTTTGTAAGTCTGTGATGATTCTATTTAACATCAAGATGATGTGTGACAGTGTACTTTTATAAAGTATATTTTGGAACATGTGATATTTACATAATGTAATAATGTTTTTTTTGTTTTATTCGGGACTATTTATTTTAACTATTTATGGTGATGTTGTTTACTTGGTTCTAAAACTGATCAAATAAACTTTTTTCCTGCATGATACCTGATTTTCTATCTTGTTTTTAAATAATTGATTCTCGCTTGTTTCGTAAGACAGAATGATTCAATTAGGAATCAAAAATGGCAACTACAGTTAATAAAACCTAATTTTTTTTTTAATAAAATAAAATCTGTGCATTACCATTCAAAAGAATGCATTCCCCTCCGGAGTGTTTACATTTTGTCACACTTAAAACCACAATCCAGCCACCGTAGTCAGATGTAAGATAACACACAATTTTCAGTTATTTATTTTTTTAGCTAATTAAAATCTGAATATGTATTTGTATCTGTGTGCAACCTCAACTACAAAGACTCTGCACACACTACAATTTATTTCTTCATGAAATTGCTTGTGCTCAGCAAAACCGACAAGGAGGCACACGTAAACAGCAGCTTTCCATTCCTGCCAGAGATTAGAAATTTGATTTAGGTGTGAATTTTGACTTACTGAAACACATTAATGTTCTTTAACATTCCACTGCAGCTCTGGCTGTACCTTTAGCGTAGTTGTCCTGCTAGACGGTGAACCTCCACACCAGTCTATAGTCTTTCATAGCCTCTATCAGGAGTTCTTTCAGGACTGTCCTTTGCTTTTCTTCACCTATCTTCCATTAACGTTGACCATCTTCCCTTTATGTGCAAAAGAATTTGAACACCATACTCAATTCTCATATTAAACTACTGTTAAAACAAATTATTTTTGATTTCTCTTGATTTAGACTAGTATTCAGACTTAACATCAGTCTGTGGCGTTGTTTACATTCCTTTCTTACGAGGAGCTGAGGTGTGATCATACTAGCTTTCATTTTCTCAGAACATAATTGTGAATTCACCACCCCAGTCATAAGATTCCTGAACAGTCTGTAAATGAGCAACATGACCTGTAAGTTGTGCATGTAGGTTAGTTGAGGGAATGATGTTTCGAAAGTGCAGGTTATCCACTGTCTGTTGCTGAAAAAAAAATGTACTGAAAGTAAATATTTGGTTTTTTTGTGGCTGCTGAGGCTGAGAGAGACCTATGATGTCAGAGGTGGCTGCCTCTGTGGGAAGCAATGATTACCCTTCTACAGAGTTTAATTCATCTTTATGAATTAAACTGAGGCAGGCCACCTGTTTTTAAACTACTGAAGTTAACCACAAAATATCACATCAAAGTTACAATCTCTTAAAGTTTGCTTTGGGGTATCATTAATGTTCGAGGCTCAGCAGCTCGTAAAGCTCAAAGTTAAGAACAATCAAAGTTCAGCATACGTATCATTTTGTTGAAGAAAAAAAAATCATCTTGAGTCTTTCATGATGTCTTTTGTCATTTACTAATAAGCAAAGCAGTCTTTGAAAATAACAGCCTATTCAATTTTTTAATTATCTGTAAATATAGTTATCTGTGCTTCTCAAAAATGTGATTTTTATCCACTTCCTAAAATAACTACATCATTTTTTTGTCAAGATCACCAGCTCTTTTTTATGTTATTAAAAAAAAATCACTTTTAGCAAAAAAAAAATGATTGAGGCCCTTATTTTAGGAAGGTGATAATAGTAATATCACCTTAATAAATAATAAAGCTATTTTTTTATTTTGTTCAAATCCTAATGAATATTAATAGTAATTAATATTAATAAATTAATAATGATCAATACTAATAAAATAATACTGATTAATACTCATTATCATTTTTTATTGATTAATATTGATTAATAAATCAATCAATAGTAATTAATTGATTAACTAGTAGCAAACAAATTAATATATTGTGTAATATATTTATTAATATTTAATGAATAAATATAAATTCATTATTATTAATTAAACATAACAATAATTGATTAAGAGTCACTGATATTAATATTATTAGCATTATTATTAATAATATTTGATTTTACGTTGATGTTTACAAGCATTATAGATTTACAAGAAGACCTTTATTTGTTTAAACTAACGACCTCAGTCATTTATTGATTTTGTTGCCATAACAACACATGATAACATTTATGTAGAAGAACTTTCCTGTAACCACTACCTTGATTGTTTAATTCACCCTGAAGGCTTAGCTGTGCTTGCTTATGTATCATTTGGAAAGTCCAGTGTCTTACAAGCCGATAAGTCTAATCATGATTGTAAAAGGCTTTGGAGTTTTAATAGAACTATTACAAAAGAGAGAAAAAAAGATTTTAATTCCTCTTATCCAGCATTCTGTCTTTATATTAATAATATCCAACTTTCTTATTTACAGAAAAATCACAACGAGGTGTTAAGGTGCCACCTTATCGACAACTTTTACCAGAGAACAATGTCCTGTACATCACCCAGTGGATGCCCTAAAATACCACTCGTAAGAATCTTTCCCATGCATCCCATGATGTGCCAACCTCGGGAGAGACTAAACTAAGGTTAGTTGCGGTATGGATGTTTCAAATGTGCAGGTCTGCAACCTGTTATTCATAAAACAGTACTGAAAGTGAATAGTTGGTTTTGTTTTGTCAGCTTTGGTTAGTATTGTTTCCTTGTCATGTGAACAAGCTCTTCGGATGTCTGTGGTTGCTCTGAGGTTGAGCGGGACCTGCGATACACTCTCTGAAAACATATCAAAGTAAAAAATAAATAAATAAATTTAAAAAACTGTCAGGTACTCAAGATATAAAATTCAGTCTATTATCACTGCAAATTTACTCACCATATTAAGTGATACTAAGCTGCTACATCTGGGCATAAACCAGAAACCACAGATGTAAAAATTTTTTTATCTAAATGTCAGAAACTATTTTATTTATAGCAATCAAAATGAGTTTTTTTTTGTCCCTGAAAAAAAAAACTAAAGCAATCAAGATGTACATGTAGGAGATACATATGAAATCCCCTATGATTTCATAATTCTTAATTATGAAACATTTTTACTTGCTGCAATAATACACATCATGATTTTATTTTAGAAATTTTCATCAGCCTCACATTCATGAATTTCAATCTCACTTTCCATGTTTGCAAGGAATCTCAGTTATAAAAAGTTGCTGCAATACTGAATCATACGTGGTGCTCTAAATGTACAGAATTTCTTTTTCATCTAACTGCCATATCATTATGGTCTTCAGAAAAACAACAAGGAGGTTACTTAATTTAACCATTTCAGTGTTCAAATGCAATTTATTAAATTACATATCTGGTCTACTGAAAAGTGTATTTACTGAGAAAAGGAAACTTATGAAGAAGTGAATCTTCGGTCAATGTATTTTTTCAATTGCCACATTTTGATTCATGCTGAGATCACAGAAGACTTGCACTTCAACTTGGACTTTAAGACCTATTAGTAACTACTTAGACAAGATTTATTTGATTCGTTTATGTTCACCAAACACATATCATGGTCAAATATTGTGTAATTCTTACACAAATAATGCCTAAAAAAATCTATCAGTTACATGAGTCCAAAGTAGCAACTTTGCCAAGCCCAGTGGCCTGAACCTAAAATGAAATAAAAATAAATGAAAACTGTGAAAACATAAAGAAAATGTTAAGCAGCATTTGTGAAGATTTTCCATAAAAGTACTTTTGAACGCTAGCAATATTATGGGCACTTAATTAATCGTTTAATTATCAATATTTCTTCAGACATCCCAACTTTAATTTTATTACAAATATGTTTGTCATAACGAGGTAGGTTATGTTTGTTACAAACTGATAGTATTATTCTTGGTTATTTACCATCCCTGTAAACTCAAGAAATAATGTCATGCAGCTTCGTTGCCATCTTGTGGACTTTTAAGCGTACAGCACTTATGACTTATGAGCAGAAACTAACAAATAAATAACAAACAAACAAAAAAAAATGCTAAAGAAAAAAATTCATTATGAACTTTTATCCAGAGCAAATTCGAGGAAAAACACACTTATAAAGAGCTGGTGTATAAATATCCCTCCCTGTGTGGCAGAGGAGCCTTAATCACCTGCAGCTGCGGCCATATCTTTAGTGGATTGAAAGCGCAGTATCTTCAAAAGGTGTCTTAGAATGGATCACAACCTGCAACCTTGTGGCTCATCATTGTTTTATTCACTTTCCACGGTTACAGAAGGTCGGCTGGACTACAGCCGGGATTCAAGATCAAGCAGCCCTCAAGCTTTGGTCAGAGCTAATGGGGGGGAGTCCAGCCTCAGCTGTCAGCCACAGGGCAGCAACAAAGCTCAGAAGAGTGCTCTATCAAGTCCAAGGACTCTGAAGCACTTTACACCAGTTATTCACCCATTAATTGCTGATGGTAATCTACATTATTGGCACAGCTGCTCTGATGCAGCCTGGTGGAACCAAGGCTGCCATTCAGTCGGCCTTGGTACTTGGTTCAGTCTCCCATATGAAGAGACTCTGACAACCACCAGTAGACAAGGGAGGTGAAGTGTCTTGCCCATGGAAACAACTGAAATGGACAGGGTGGATACTCAAACCAACACCCCAATGATTACAGCAGAAACTCATTGCCCCATTCAATCCTATAGGCTACACCACAGAATTTCCTGGGTAATCATGCAAAGATCAAATATTTAGTCACATTTTTATTGTGCAACATGTAATATAACACTAACCTCCTGCCAGTTTATGGGCCTTGGTATAAATTGCTATATCAACTTATTTAGCATTGGATTCCCTGGAAACCTCACACAGAGAGACAGAAGTGTACATGTAAAGAATGTGTTGTTTGCATCACAGATACAAACAACGCATCTCTGACAAGAGCAAAGATTCATCTGCAGTAACTTGATACTGACTCGTGTCAATTTAGAAGACATCCAGACATGCTTTCAAGGGCCACTTCCTGCCATTACAACCCACAACCTAATCACGCAGTCACTTTATCGATTATCTTTGCTAAGGCTATGATGTAACACAAAATGCTGGCTTCGGCATTGCCAGTAAAACGACCCCATACAGATTTAGCTCCTTTCTTTTTTATTATTTTTCTGGGCAAAATTAGAAAAACATATGTGCAGCGTTATTGTGCTTTGTAAAATTGAGAAACTGTCCAATGAGTAGTGTGTTTTTTTGTTTTTTTTGCTTTCTCCCCCTGCCTCCTACCCCCTCAAATGTAAAAGGACATCACTTTGTGCTTTGTATCGACGTCGCAGTCTAAGTGGATCAACGCATTGCACTGCGCTGACCCAGCTTGACCCACAAGTGAATGCTAAACCTTATTGCAAATGGATCTTACTTGCGCTCTCGCCAGAGAAGAGTTTTAGACCAAAAAAAGTCTACGTCAGACAGCGTGACCCCCGCCCATTATTATTATTTTCCCCACGGGAGGGCGTGTACACTGTCCGTGGTCCTGAAACAATCCCACAACTCTTCTCGACGTGACTTTCCTCACGCCGTTTTGGATTTGAAGACCATTTTTCTTTGCTTCCACGAGTCCAATTCTCGATAAGGAATTATGTCCATGAGTGGGTTTACGACTTACCGGCACACTGAACGTCTAATACATCGAAACGACTTCTGAGTACAATAAAAAGTTAAAGCCGGACTTGTTGGAATAGTGTTTTTTGGAAGAAAAAAAATAGGCTGATTGCCAATTGTTGAAAACTCATGGCTCAAACTCAGAAGCTTTAATCTGGTCGCGTTGTTTTTCCTCTGGGCATTCGGTGACTCGTTGGTTCTCTATTTCTGTTTCAATCCAGGAATCTTTTCGACGCATCATTCATCCACCCGTAGATTTTTAGAGCTTGAGAGGTTTTTTTTGTTTGTTTGTTTTTTCGGTTCCGATCCCAACAGATATGTTTTCCAACAGCTGCGGAACACTGATAGTTGTCAGTATTTGCCTCCTCACCCGCACACTTGTTTCCTCGTACCGAAGATGCGAACTGGGCATCTGCAGGGACGACGAGATCTGCTGTAAAAACACCACCTTCGTCCCTTGTTGCAAACCTCACTCGGACAAGACCTACTACAACATCGCCATGGTCACCCGGAAACTTTCCGGGGTTCTCATCATGCTGCTCCTCTTCGCCCTGGGATACTTTATCCAGAGGATGCTGTGCTCCAAATATGGGCAGCACAGCCCGCAGCTAAACGGACAGCCGCCGGTCACTCTATCGCAGGAAATGCTCATGGAGAGCTGTTCGCGGGACACCTTGGCTGATCCACCTCTAGCTTCTGCTGCAGCTGTGAATCTGCCCACATATGAGGAATGTAAAGATCTCCCGACTTACGAAGAGACCATTAAGGAAGGAAGCAAAGGACGAGCGGGGCCCTCAAGGAGGAATGACGCGGATATTGTTTGAACATGCTTGAACTTTAATAAGTCATTATTTGTGATCTCCTGCTGTTTCTATTTTATGACTGCTTACTTTATGAACTCGCCGCATTCCCTTGTTTGACCATTGTTAAGACATCGTTTGCGTGTTTACTGATCAGAGTAAAATAAGTTGAGAAGTGCGAACGTTTCTCCCCGTGGCTTTTGTTGGAACATTTCCAGAAGGGTAAGTGTGACACACGTCTGTTGTTCTTTTGAAGTTTAATTAATGTAATTCTTGGTTTTGCGTTATTGAACAACGATTCGAATCCCGGATCAAGCTAGAAATAGTTGGTGCAAAACAATATTTCAGTATGATTTAACTTCAAAAATCAAAAATCAAAAATCAAACAATAACATTTACAATATATTTTAATCAGTATTTCTGATTATAAATTATGTAAGATATCTTCAAAACATTACAATATAGTAAGAACGTTCAAGCAGATTTTTATTTTTTATGTTTACTCAACTAAGTTAGTTTAAACTACTCTGTCATTTTGCCATTCTGGTATCTTTTTCTACAGTAAAAAACCAGGCAAAACAAGGTTAGGTTTCTCCACCCAGTAAAACAATTTTTAATATAGTAATAAACACATTTCTAATACATTGGACACAAAAGAGAATGACTTTTTTTATTTAACCTGTTTTGCCCTATTGAGATAACAGATCTCGTTTACAAACCTGAGCAAGATAGCAGCAGCATAGTTCAATAATATTTCACAACAGAGTGGTAAATTAATAAAGGTCTGGAAACACTTTCACACAGACTCAGATACCACAGCCTTAAATTAATCAGAAATCATTTTTGCCAATGCGGTTAGTCCAAGATTTTTCCAAGAAAACCCAAAGCTTTCTCTTGCACTTCACTTGGAATGACCGTTTTCAAACATATCCATTGAACAATGAATTGTGTGTTCACATTTCAAAAGGGTTGTTTAAAGAGCATTCAGAACCAGCAAGGTGGACATAACGACCACTTCCGTCTTCTGTCGAAAACCAATGAAAACGTCAAGGAGAAATTCTATAACCAGATCACAGTAATAGACATCATCACAATCCAACCGCTGTGAAACATGACTAGAAATGCAGGACGCTTAAAAAGTAACTTAATATGACATGTATGTTTTGCAGCGTATACCCAGTGAACTCCACAGAACAATCATTTGCATAATATGCCCGCCACGTTTGCTGTTGGCGGAAATAAGTTAGAAGCGGAACATATCTCACACAACAAGCTTATTGTTTGCTATTCGATCTCAAGTAATGCACCGAATCCCTGATATTGTCTTTGACCGCTCCAGGCTCGGAGGGGAGTCTGACCATTTGAACCACTCGCCTGAAAGCCTCCTCGACTCCGAACCCCGTCGAAGCGGAGCAAGGCTGAACGAGCCAGTCCCGACCCACGCACATCTTCCTCATGTTGAACCTGTCCTTCATCTCCGTGACGGTCAGCGCGCCGCTCACGTCCTGCTTGTTGGCGAGCAGAACGACCGGGCAGCCGCGCAGGTGGTCGCTGCGCAGCGCGCTCTCCATCTCGCCGCGCGCCTCATCCATGCGCGCAAAGTCCGACGCGTCCACCACGAACACGACGGCTGCCGCGCTTTGGTAGTAGTCCTGCCAGTGTTCGCGCATCTTGCCCTGACCGCCGACGTCCCACACGGTCACGGAGATGTGCTTCCGGTTTTTCCTGGCGTCCAGCATCTCCACGTTAAAGCCGATCGTCGGGACGGTGGAGACGCTGACGTTGTGTTTGAGTTTGTAGAGAAGAGTGGATTTTCCAGCGTTGTCCAGGCCCAGAAGAAGGACTTGGACCTGTGGTTTGGAGACCTGGTGGCCCATGGCGGTGTGAATTCACACTGGACGCTTCAGTGGTGTGAGGGGGGGGGGGGGGGGGGGGGCGGGGGGCCCCCCCCCCCCCAAAAAAAGGGCCGAGACGGGGACCCCCG
>CAEGAF010120318.1:0-74387 GCA_903067075.1 Micropoecilia bifurca
TATGCAGCAAGTACTTTTACTTTTAATACTTAAGTATTTTTAAAAGCCAGTACTTTTTGACTTTTACTTAAGTAAAATGTTAATGTGGTACTTTGACTTTTACTTAAGTACATTTTTGACTGTGTATTTGTACTTTTACTTAAGTCAATTTTTTGAGTACTTTCTCCACCACTGATCAAAAGATAATATGTGTTAATCTGTGTTATCTGCCCTGATATTTACACATCATCTGCTATTTCTGTGGTTCTCATTTCCCCATGGCTCCATCACCACAGGAGGAACTGACCAGATTAGCAGCAGGAATAAATAATCAATAATACAAGTCTTCAGATTACTTACTTTTTAACTTTTTTTCACATTACAGCCAAAAATGAAATGCATTTTAATGTGAAATAGATGAAGAATAAATTAAATATGCAACACAGTGATTAAAAAACTAGCATTGAAAACTCTATCCTTACATGGATACGGTAGTGGCAGCATTATGCTGTGGGATTTTTTTTTTTGTTTTGTTTTTCAACAGGGACATTTGGCAGACTGGATAAGAAGATGGATAAGGCAATTAATTCTTAAGGCTTGAGAGTCTGAAATAGATCCGAACAAAGTTTTAAAACTGCATAGTCAAAGTCCAAACCTGAATCTAATTGAGTTTGTGGGATTTGCCTAATTATTAAGGCCACTTCACAATTTCGAACAGCTTTGTGTTTCCATTAAACAACTGATAAAGTACAGTAACTTGAGTTTGCATACAGTATGAAATCATTCCTTTGTAAACAGAAGGTTTTTCGAGCTCTCCATTATAACTTGTAATTGCCAAAACACTGTAATTAAAGGTAAAGCAGCCTTTAATTGACCTGCAGGCAGTCCCACTCACATGGCAACCACTGAGTTTTGCCAGCAACACGGCTGCGTTCACCTACAGACCTATTTCTCCCTGTTTGTGCTGATGCAGACTGATGTCATGTCAGTCGCAGCGTGCGTTTTATTTTCAGGCTGCGTTTAGCCGGAGGGACTTTGTAACGTCTGCCAAAGGTGACCACAGATGTTTCCATCGCTCTCATGCGATGTAACCACATACGCTGAGGCAGCTTCTTGGATTTAGCTTCTTGCGTTCAGGAAGTGCCGCTTTCTGTCATCGCCGTGCGGGGGGACTGGCTCTCGTTAAGCAGCCTCCCAGTTTTCCATGGGCCGCTGGCAGAAACATTAGAGAGTTTCACCGGAGTCGGTGATGCGGGCCTGATGCCATTTGCTGTGTTTATGAAACTGCTCTGTTTCATAATGTACTAATGTAGTTGTAGTGGGCTGGCTGGAATGGTCGCATGAGTCACTTCCTCTTTACTGAAACACAGTTGGGTTAGTTACCTACTGGAAGGGCTAAGGTCATATTTGAGTGAGCTGTCAGCATTATTCAAGCCAAGCCATTCATGTGGCTTATCTGCATGACGAGAAGTGTTGTCAACACTTTGGTTATCGACCTGGTCAGTCAACACAGACTCAAGCTCATTTTATGTGGAAGGGGCAATGTAGATAGAGGATAACCAATCACAAGGGAAGGACAAGCTAGAGTTATTTCTTTTGCTTTTGTTTCTCAAATATTTCAGATAATCAAATTTGAAACATCAGATAAAGAAAAACAAAAACAAAAAAACTTACGTTTTTAAAAAACAAAAATCTTTCAATTTGTGAACCATAAAGGAAGTGGTGAACCATTCCTATGAGGTCCAGCCTACCAAAATTACTCCAAGAGCAAACCCACAAATCAAATGTCTTCAGCTAAAATTAATGTCCAATGGGGCTGAATGAAAACAATTCTACAAAGTCATCATGTGTAAATACCAGATCATTAAATCCACAGTAGATCTTATCACTGGGACTCAATCTGTTGTGGCTGCAATGTAGTCATCAGTGAGGTGAGCCACTTGTGTGCCAATAATAGAACTTATGTTAAACCATAGAAGAGTCACCTAAAGCCTTTTGGGGATTACATCATGGTGTAGCCACATTTTCTGTGCCATTTCTCGGTCCTTTGTGGAGGTTTTGAACCAAACATAGATTGTTTTTGGCCCTTGGAGTAAGGAAATGCATCACACACAAACTCATCAAAGCACCGCTAGAATCTCTACGTTCTCCAGGAGTGTTGTTTTTACTTTCTTTCTTGACAGTTTTTCCCCCTTACTGAATAAAAAATACACTTTATATTTACTCGGGTTGTCTTTCACTGATCTGAAAATTGTATAATCTTATCCTTTTTAATCACATTTAAGTGAAGAAGTCCAGACCATTTTATTCTCAAGCTACTTTTTTTCATATTTTTAATTCACCGATAGCAAAAAAAGTTTGTTATCAGTGAAAGCAGAAGAAGGGCTCATTAGATGATAATCCCTCCCTGCATTCCTCTTTGGGCTGGCTGCAGCCCAGAGTGTGAAAGACTGGGAGCCTCAGGCAGATTAGATGGATTAATTACTGTACAGTTGACCTCCTGGATAAAGGCATGACTTCTACGCTCTCATCCAAACTCTGGTTGACTCTATAAAGCATCGTTTGATGCATCTTCTACTCCAGCAAATCAAAGATGTGTAGCTTTTACAGTTTTATTTCCTGCTGTTGCAAAGGAGGGCAACTGTTAATGTTGCTTCAGGGTCGAGTCCTCACGAGTCAACCCTCCAGGCTCTCACCAGTCCCATGATGTGATGATTTAGCCCCTTGACTTCAGGCTCAGTGATCAACAGGAATCCGGCTTTGTTTAGATCATTGAGGTCTGCCTGAGAGTCTGGTTTATAACAGGCTGATGCTGGACGGGCAAAGGGAGAGAGACGGGGTCTGACCCACGTCTCTGTAAAATGATCAGGATGAGCAGGGTCTCAATTAATCCGGCTCATTAAGGCACCATCTCGAGGGTTTAGCGAGAATCCACAAACAGAGGTAAGTTCAACAGGAGGACAAGAGATACTCTGTCAAATTTCAGCTTGGAACTGGTGTTTCGTTGTCTCTAAGTGGCTTTATCTCATTTCAATCAAATTATTTGCTTCCACTTATGCATCTGTCTTTGCATTTGTTCCTAGAATACTTTAGACTCAAGATTTTTAATTTCTAATCCATTACTTTGATTAGTTTCAGCAATAAGCATAAATATGGTAGCTGAAGTATGTACATACTATACTCACCGTCTTTGCCTTGTTTAGTTGTCTAGTTTCTGTATCTTTTCTGTGAACAAATTGTATCAATAAAGGAAAATGTTATGGCTTAAATCAAGCTAAGCTAATTGTCTGCTTACTTTAAGCCAGATTTTATCTTTTGTCAGAATGATCTTTGTACTTAATTTAAATCCCCTACTATTACTCTCTAATGTTTGGGACTGTAAAGCAGTCAGTGGTTGATATAATGTATCATAATATCATGTTTTATCAACTTTCAAATTGTCATTGCACTCTCAAATTTCTTTTTATACTACTTTCTTGCTGTATCAGATGTTCCTACTAAGTGTTTCACACAGGAAGATTATTGGTGGCACACCGCCTCCAACCTCGAAATCAATAAACTTTAATGTTCTTGCTGCCAAAAACATGCCAAAAGTTTATAAAATAGTGTTTGCAGTAACCACTAAGATAAGTTTGAGATGGCAACCATTAGCTTTACCCTGAAATAAACTGGATTTATCCTAAATTAAGAACATAGAAATTATCTACTCCACGTTTAACTTTTTTAAATGTTCATGTTCCTTTGGAACATCATAACAACTTTACAAATGGATACTGTGGAATACTTCTATAAATGGTTGTGTGTAAGCTGCTAAAATGTTTACCTATTGAGGATTTGAGAAGCAGACACAGGAAAGTCCAAGGAATTAGAGCTTCTAAGCTAATCATACCAGGAATTGTAAGAGTTTGATTAAATAATCTTGTTAACGTTAGTGTGGTGTGGATTGTTTTTCTTTGTGCTCGATTCAGATCACTGTAAAAGATGCAGTATAAGGATTTTATTTCGAAAGCAAATGACTAAATCTTAATACAATCTATACAAATAGATTTAGCTTAATGTCAGCAAAGGAAGTAGGTGAGTATCTCAACTACTGCTCTCAGTAAGAGTTTAATCTTTTGATTCCAAGTTGTACAATTCCTGAACAAACAGATATTCATGCTGAACAATACCTGGGAGCAAACACTCCCAACAGCTGTGTTTTCATTGTGAATCAGCAACCTTTACTTAATATGCATAATTAATATTAACATGAGTGAAATATTGAAAGAAAAGTACTGAAAGATTTTATTTGAAATAAAAAAATACACTTCTTGCAGCTGAAGGGATGTAGACACCATTCATATCTCAGTAATGGTCACCATTCTAAAATAATCCCACCTTTATTTGACCCTGAACTCACTTTGCATGCTTGCTTGTGCCACATCCATGTAATTTCCTGTTCCCCGTAATGTTTCACTCTGCCCATAGTAATCTGTTGCAGAGAGTGTGTTTGCATGGGCCTTGTTAGCTTGCAGCTGGCAGCCTGACCGGGTCACAGTGAGCCAGATGGAAGGTGTTGGGTATCTTGTCTGTAGCTGCTAAACCAGAAGACACGGCAAACCTGACACCTGCCTTTCAAACCATCTCTGACCTCACACACTTTTATATTGCTCAATCACAACTAAAATATACTTTTTTACCTCTATTTCATTTATGCATGTGGATCCTCTTCTGATTTAAACAGTACCTCACTACTGGGATAAAGGCTGTGGAATTCACTGTATCTTGATTTTGCCGTTATGTAACCATCTTCTTTTAGTCCTTGTTAGTATTTAGGAGTCAACTAAATGTCTGGGAATGAAATATTGCAAAAAGTGCCTCAAAGCTGCCAGATAAATTTTAGCTAGAGCATTCAAAAACTAAGTCAAGTCATAAGTTTCACTTTCAGGATCCAATCTTTTAATGTAGTGTGAGATTAACAGTGTTATTATTGGGATGTTGCTGAAATATTGCATCGATTCTATTGCAGCAGCACACATATGGTAGACATGGAACCATGGCAATGTTTCCTCCTATGACACTCAAACAAGCAGCAGTGTTTAACACACACATTGTAATGTATGGTGAAGGCTCTATGGTACAGTGGGACAGTTTTCTCTTCCAAAGGCATCATATTTCAGTTTTCACTGATTATTCTTGGGTTTTTCGGCAAGGTGAAGATAAAACCCCCCAAAAAATGATCAAGTCAGCACAGACTGACACCTGCAACATTTGCAAAAAAGGAAAAAAATACATTGCAGTCTAAATGAGGCTGTGGTCATGCGTATGCGCAATGTCTCTTACATGAACGTGACTTATTCTGCATCACTCTCTAAACCCGGAAGTAACAATGCTTCCTCTTAGGCAAAGCAACAGATTGCAAAGAGCAACAGAGTTTCTGAACACCTCTGACTGTATATCAGTGACACAGTGCCCTTAGCAAACGCACCTATAAAACTATCCATAAAGCACTTCCAAAGTGTGCATGGCTGCACTTTGTCTGAGTTACAGGTTATGACGGAGCCTTTACAGAGGCTTGTCTAGGCAGAACAACAGAGGCTGTATTAAAGGACTCCTGGTGCAGAGGGGTTATTTAACCCCCGGGAATTCAGGCATTTGTGTGTGGAGAGGCTGCATGTGGAGAGGACACTTGTATTTGAGGAATTCTTGTATTGTTGAGACGTTTTACCGCTTCCTGGCTCTTGACCTTTAACATCTTGGCTTCCTTTGTGCAAAATTTTCAACTAATGAACAATCCTGAAATAATCTGACATACTATTGCTATTGCTAGTTAATTGCAGACATGAGCAGTACGTGGAAGTTTCTTTCCACAATGCAGAAGTCTTTATTCTTTAGCTCAATTTAGGGCTTTAGTGTTGATGTTTTTTGCTGTAAAGTTTGATTTTTTTGTGGGAGGGAACACAGCTTCACATTTGGCTATTTTGAGGCTCTTTCACATCTTAATTTTTTTTGTGTAGAAGAAATTATATTTTTGTTTTTCTGCCTGTAAAGTGTCTGTCTCTTTAAAATGTGGATCAAGATATGAGTTTAGGATCGGGACATCATGGTTTTATTGACCACCTTTGCTTGTACAATGTGACAGTTTTAGCAACATTCAGCTTATCTTTAACACGTATCACCATAACCATAAAGATAACCTGCAAGCAGACAGAAATGCTTTAACTTTAGGCTTCAATTACTTCCTTAACTTTTCAAGTGGTGGTGTTCATGTCACAATTGACGTCCCTGTACAGTATGTGATACATGGTGTTTATTTGCATGGTGACTTTACCCATTTTGCATGAGCAAAAACAAAGTACAATTTTTCAAATGCTGCGTTTAATATTATGCAATTATTACAAATAAGTTGAAGGGTGTCTATTAATCCATGTGAGTGTGGCTGAGTTCTCCGTAGTGCAAACTCTTTTGGATAAAAACAGTTTGTATTGGGTTGGAGACAGACTTGGAAAGTGTAAGATCTTCTATTGTACTGCAAAACAAGCTAAACACATAAATTATGAGTGCTGTAAGAACCGACAGCTTTTAGCAGTCAATATTAGCAAGATTATCAGAGCAATTCATGGATTGATAAAGTGGATTTAAGTCAGCCACCTGACTTAAATCCAAATTTCTGTTTCTTTTTAACAATGAAAAGTGATTTATAAAGGAGAACTTCCTGGTAGCCAGCGCCGTAAGGGCTAATAGTTTATCAAGGTTACGGTTCTCAGAAAGCATGAAGACTATAATTAATTTCAGTTTGCACAAATAAATGGGTTACTCTTTTCTTGAGATTGCTGTATTATTCTCTAAACTGGAGCCCTAGCATGCATGACTGCTCGTATGCACAGTACAAGCTCTTTTATTCTTGCCCGTGATTTATGCCGCAAATAATGTTGCCTAATATGTTCAAGCAATGGAATGTGATTTTCTGAATGAAGTCCATAGAGCAGACTGTTGGCAAGAGACTGCATTGTGTTACTGAAGCTATAAAGGCTCTGCTTATTGGGCACAGGTAATGACACAGTCCATTAAAAAATGCTTATAGCTGAAGTACACCAGCTCTACAGGATCAGGTCCAACCAAGATGCTGGAGAAATCTTCCAATGGGGCAGAAAACAAAAAATACTTTATCCACAGTGAAACACTTATTGTCAATAATTTCAAAAGCTTTACAGCAATGTTTGTCACCAAGAGAGGCACAGCCAGTAAGGGTGCCTTTACACATATGGTCAGACTAGTTTGAGTAATTTACAATTTCAGTTTTACCTGTTTTTGCTCTGGTGTCTGTTGAGTTTTGTACCCGAGCCATTTAATTTGCTCAAAATTTAAAGTAGAGCAGAACCAAAACCTACTTCAGTGTCTCCCAAATTATGAAAAAGCAATGTTTTTTTGCTTGTGTTTTTTTCAAATACACTAGCTAAGCTTCAGCTCCCTGAAACTGATTGTACATATCTTTGTTAATTTGAGCTATTTGGTGTAGTGCTAAGCTAGCAATAGGCAAAAGTTGAAGCATTAAGACCCCGTCCCTCCTCATTTGCATAGTGAGCCAGAAATGCATACAGTAAAATAAATGGGTGGCAAAAAATGTCAAAAGAACAAATGGAAATAAAATATACTTGTGTTGAAAAATATATGAAAGTTTTAAAATAGAGAAAAAATGTGCATTTTAAAAACAGCACAATTTATATTGTGTACTTCAATATATAGCTTGTTAGAACTAAACTGAAAAACTGTGGTAAATTAAATAAAAACATGAGGCATATTTCTCTTTTTTAATTAATTGGGAGTTTTCAGTGTACTGATTATTGGACCGTTTATATATTTCTGCTTTTGTTTTTAATTATGTCAGTTTCTGTCCTCCATACAACGCACTGTAGCTAATCAGGAAGCCTTTGCTCGCTCCTGTTTGCTTATTATGCCACAGAAGACGCCTTTTATGCGTTTCGCTTCAGTTTTATCACACTCCTCTCTGATTATACACAGAACAGGAAGCAGGAGTCATATTAACAAGCAACATAGAGGGAAAATATCCCCTAGGGCAAGTTGCTGCGCAGGAAAGACTAGAGACAATAAAGACTAGTCGTCAAGGGCGGCATCTCTGAAGTTTTGAAACAATGAGAGGGAAGGGGGGAAAGAGGACTCAATACCCATGATGCCGCGCGGTTCATTTTGTAACCTGTTCATATTGCCGGTCTTTCGAATAGACTCTTAAACACACAGTCAAGAGTGTAAATTTGGTTCCTAGTCGCTGCTAAAGCCCATGCCCGGAATAGACCATTTCAGCGCGCAAGCAGGGGGGTGGCCGAGGTGCGGAGAACCGTCGGAAACGCAGAGGTAGGCGCTGTCACGGCCAGTTGTCTACATTTTGTCTTTTCATACCGCTTCCAGAGCGAAAACTAACGTGGAGGCTCTGCTGTCTATAGCGTGAGGCGGGATTTGGAGGAGCATCCCGAGCCTTAAACACGCCTCTGCTGCACCGACACTGTTACATGACGTGTATTACTTATGATTTCATACTGTAGAGGTGACAGGACCCCCGAATAACGCTCACAACCTCATTACTGCGTGTATTTGAGCGATAGTGAAATTGGAGTTATGAAAGGTGGTTTGGACCCGTTACGTCAGCGTTATTCGTAACGAAGCGACGAGGATGAAAAACGAACATGAGGTCACCGGAATATGAGGAAGTTACGCAAAAATCAGATTCCCAGTGAAGCATCCTTCAATAAACACTTGACTTTACAGATAAAAAGTGCCAGAAGCAGTTTGAGAGGCTTTACATCAAATAAAGTGTCAAAAGTATGAAGTGCCCTTCAACTTTTCACATTTTATGTTAGAAACGTGGCAAAAAGTAGTTTTGTTACAATGAAAGCTATTGTTGAAAGAAAATCATTTGTCAACAGTGATGTAAGGGAAGGAAAACGTGCAAAAAAGGCTTAAACTCTTGCGCCTTTGTTAAAAAAGTGAGTAAAAGCATACATAGCACTGTAAAAACGTAGCGGTAGCATCATTCTGTGGATATTCTTTTCAGAGAAGCTGGTTGGAGCTTTAATACAAGAAGCTACAAATCTATGACTATATTTAACCAATATGCCAAAAATAATCTGTGAGAAGCACTCTTTTATGGTGTACAGTGAATATAGCAGTTATTACAAAACTTAAACATACTCCCAGAGCTGCAATGGTATGGTTTAGATCCAGGCATATCCATTTAATGAAATGGCCTAGTCAAAGTACTATAGGTGTAATTCCAATTGAAGATCTGTCAATACTAACATTGATTTGACTGAGCTCTTTTGCACAGAAGAATTGGCAAATATCTTAGTTTCCAAATGTCCAAAACTGCTTCTACAAAAGTATTGACTCACAGGGGACTGAATACAAATGTGCACCACACTTTCCAGATTCTTATGTGTTTAAAAAAAATAAGTAAACCATTTATGCTTTTCCCTCCGTCTCTTTGTCTGCTGTATAAAATCAGAATAAAAATAAAGTAGCATTGTGAAAATGTGAAAAAGTTCAACAGAGCCTTGCCAATTATTAGTTTGGCAAGATTCTGTAAGCTAAAAATTGCAAATGGAAAACCGGCAAAAGATAACAATGGAAGCATTAATAATACTAATGTATCACAATAATAAAGAGAAAGAGTCCCAAATATTATAAAAAAATAGCTTTTCTTAAAGTTTGGATTGAAATATGAGTAAAATGCATAAACAGAAGACTTTCTAAACAAAAATTAGCATTCTTAAGCACAATGCTTGAAACATTTTTGTTTGGAAAAGCACCATTTATTCTTTGCAGTGCATGAGTAGTGGACATTAAGGCATTTGATGTCCTGTGGACGTCTGATAAAGGACACACACCCACAGCAGTTGTCCTTGGGACTCACGCAGCTCAGATAAGAAAAGCAGCCGAACCAACAGTCAGAAATCCTCCCAGCTTTTACTCTCTCTTGCTCAGCCGCTACAATGTGAGATCTTCTGGCTCTTCTTGTTCCTTTACGTGTCGAAATATTTCTTCTGACTGCTTCAGCTGCAAGATGTGCTCATCTCCTGCTTATTTGCCTTGTTTTCTTCCCACCTCAGGGGTGTGTGTGTCTCCTTGCCAGAACCGGTGATGGCCGACCAGCCTCTCTCGCAGCCGGCCGACCAGTCGCTGACAAAGTTCCCCCATGCCAGCCTCCCCAGGAGGAAAGAAGCCCTGGGAGACGGCCTGCAGGCCCGGGGCCAGTGGGCCAGCAAGGCCGAGTTCCTCCTGGCGGTGGCTGGGCAAATCATCGGGCTGGGCAACGTCTGGAGGTTTCCCTACCTCTGCTATAAAAACGGAGGAGGTGAAGAGAAAAACGATTTTTTTTTTTTTTTTTTTTTTGCATTTTCCGTTTTTTTGTTGTTGTTTTTGCAGATCTCTGTAACCTCTTGTTTGTGTGCAGGCGTGTTCTTTGTCCCCTACCTGCTGTTCCTGGTGCTGTGCGGCGTCCCCCTGTTCCTCCTGGAGACCTCCCTGGGGCAGTTCACCAGCCTGGGAGGGGTCAGTGCCTGGAGGACCATTTGCCCCTTGTTTGGAGGTGATCCTATTTTTAAGTCATCTGTAATCTATTTGCATGTACCGTTTGGGATGAAAAGTGTTTTTGTTTTTTTTGTTGCATAAATTACTGCATGAATGTGGCGTAGCATGGAGGCGATCAGTCAGGATGCTTCAGTAACAGCGGTCAACTCATCTGCATTTATCTGTTTTGCTTTTGCACTTTTTCCTTCCACTAAGCTTTCAGTAAATGTGCTCAAATACAGCAATCTGTGTAACTTTTGTGCAGCAGTCATACTAATACCATTTTTTTAATCTTTCTTTTTGGATTTGTTTGATATTATACTAACCTGTCATTCAGGATATTGGCCCCTCGCAAGAGTGAAATCAAATAAATCCCTTTTAAGCTATTAAAGAGAAACTACCAGCTGTCTAAAATCTCATTTAACTGTTCCATGCATGTTATTTTGCTTCTGCAGCTTCTCTTTTTTTGGGCTATCGGCCCCTCAGAAGCTCTAGACGATATAAAACAAACTTATCTGAGCAGGAAATTGGGGGATAAAAAAATAAATCCTCGGCTGTATGGGAACGTCTAGCTCCACTTTGCAAACACGGGGGAGGGAAGAGAGGATGATAACCTTGACTTTAGGGACAGATTCGGAAGGGAAGAGTTCAAACACAAAGAGGTAAACTTTTACAACACTGGACCCTGTTTTTGTGTGTTAGAGAAAAGACAAATACAAATGCATGCTGATTTTTCAGATTTTTATTTGTACAGAACATAAAAAGCAAGCTATTTTGTGTTGGGTTATTGCTTCAAAATATGTTTGTTTTGTCCTTTGTGTGCTTTTTGCACCTCGGAGAGAAAATTGCAAACTTTGCTTTGCCTTATGCCAACTCCCAGGACAAAGAGATTTGTTCTTGTCCGTGTGCGTTTCTCTGTGGCCCGCACTTTTTAGTAGCAGATTAAAGGACTGAATTTCATTAGCAGACTCAATAAACAAGCTCTTTATCCAGACAAAACAGCCTTCTGTCCGTAACCCACTCAAGCCCATCAGATCCTTCATTCCTAATGAAGATACACGAGATGTGGGCTGCAACCTTGAGAGCTGCAGTAAAAAAAAAAAAGAGAGAAAAAAAGACACTTTCATTTGAAACCCAAGTGACTTGGAAGTGATGTAAGTGTCCCGTCGTGTCCCCTCAGGTCTCGGCTACGCCAGCCAGGTGATGATCCTACACGGCTGCGTCTACTACATCGTCATCCTGGCCTGGGCCCTGTTCTACCTCTTCTACAGCTTCCAGGCCGAGCTGCCCTGGTCGCACTGCAACAACACGTGGAACACGGGTCGGTGACGGCGCCGCAAGCTGCCGGTGAGGCGGTTTTGTCGAAACTTTAAAGGTGGACGTGTTGGTGCTTTTGCAGACGCGTGCTTCCTGTTCGATAAATACAACCAGACTGCCAACGTGAGCAGCCTGCCTGTGAATGCCACCTCACCGGTCATGGAGTTCTGGGAGTAAGTGTAGAAAAGCCGGCATGCCGTTTACAGGTATAGTCGGATTGATGTCATCCTCATGCGTGTGTGTGTGTGTGTGTGTGTGTGTGTGTGTGTGTGTGTGTGTGTATTTGTGTGTGTGTATTTGTGTGTGTGTGTGTGTGTGTTCCAGACGGGAAGTGCTCCGCCTGTCGGGATCTTTAGATGAGCTGGGTCCGGTCAGCTGGAAGCTGGCTCTGTGTCTGGCCATCGTCTGGCTCGTCTGCTACTTTTGTGTCTGGAAGGGCGTGAAGTCCACCGGAAAGGTCAGCAGCAACCTGATAACATTGTTTTGTACTTACAGCTCTCATAAATACGTATGTTCATTAAATGATTGCACCGAAGTCGAAATGTAACGGAGTTAAAACCGAAAGGATTCACGGTTCACGTCAATTATCGAAATCAGTGTAGTCCATAGAACTGCGATAGAAATACTTTTTAAAATAACTAAAGTGTTGCGTCCATGAGGAAAATGTGAAACTATGAGAAAACAGAAACACTGAAGCAAAAGGCAGCCTGGAAACATAATAATGACTCAAAATATAAGAGTAAATCTTCCAGGAAGTGCCTGAGCTGTGACAAATGTTTTGTAGCGTCTTTCCGCTTTCCGTAAGCTGTTGGTTTTCTCTGCCAAGCCGGAACGCTCACATTTATTCGGACACAATTACACCCAGTACCCAGACGCTCTCTAATTACTGGGTCAATCACCTTCTACTCCAATTAAGCCTGGGAACCAGCCTCAAAACCCCAACTCAGCCAGCACATCATTTTCAGCGCACATTGCTCAGGAGTCTTCTCAAAATGCTGTCTTGTTTTTGTCCTATTGAATACTTTTATTTAGTTTTCTATACCTATTCCAGCTGAAGAAGTGAATAAAGACGGGTTTATGTAGCGTTTGCGTGTCTTTCAGGTGGAAAGACGGGTTTATGTAGTGTTTGCGTGTCTTTCAGGTGGTGTACCTGACGGCCACCTTCCCATACATCATGCTGCTTGTACTGCTGGTGCGCGGTGCCACGCTGCCTGGAGCCACCCAGGGCATCATTTACTACCTCAAACCCAACATCACCCGCCTGGCTGACCCTCAGGTGCACAAACACCCCTCATATTGTACAGATTTATAAGAAATTAGATTTAATTCTAACCTTTCATTCGCTCTTCTTCTTCTTGTCTCTAGGTATGGATGGATGCTGGTACCCAGATATTTTTCTCTTATGGAATCTGCTTGGGAAGTCTGACAGCCCTGGGCAGCTACAACAAATACAACAATGACTGCTATAAGTGAGACTCACACACACACACACACACACACACACACGCATGAAATATAAGACGTTAGGTCCCACCGGTCAGATTGCTTCCAGAAGGAATGGCAGGAATGGGCAGAGAAAACACTCCGACACAGCCACACCTCAAAGAAAATCCCTCACTGCCATGTTTCCCACAGGTTCTCGTTCCCACACACACACACACACACACACACACACACACACACACACACACACACACACACACACACACACACACACACAACCCTGAGCGCCTCCACAGTCTCCAGATCCATCTCTTGTTTTGCAAAACTAAATTTTTTCTGTGTTCAATCACGGGGCGTTGCATCATGTTCCTTGTTTGTTTCCAGGGACTCTTTCATGCTGTGCCTCCTGAACAGCGGCACCAGCTTCCTGGCCGGTTTCGCCATCTTCTCGGTTCTGGGCTTCATGGCCGAAGAGCAAGGCATTGACATAGGCGCTGTGGCTCAGTCAGGTGAACGCCGGCTTACTGAGGCACAAAGTCTTTTAACATGTTGTTTTAACATGTGGCAGAGCTTCTTTAGAAGCTCTGCGAACATTTTGCATCGTCATCTTATTTAGTTGAATCCAAATAGGTAGAATTAAGAAAAATAAACTCTTAAAAACTAATGCTTCTTTTTTAAATGTAGTATTTATTTTAATAAAAATAACTAATACTTCATTCAAAGCATGCATTAACCCTTTTTATTTGCTTGTTTTATGGGTTTTTTCGTTTTCTTTATACATAAAAGCAATGTAATGTGCTGAATTTCAAAGGATTAAAAATCCTAAAATATAAATAATATTTGAATATATTATTCAAATAGTTTAAAAGGACTGACTTGTTTTATATTGAACAAAATATTAATATGTAGCAAATTTTGGGAGATTTTTTCTTTTCAGGACAATGCAAAAATAAAGTCAATGTTTCTTACAATTAATTATACATTTAAGAGCTTAATAACAATAATCAAATGTTTTTATCGAAATGTTGATAAAAAAAAACGGAGCTGTGTGAAAGTGCTCACACTTTAAGGGTTAAAATCCCCAAAATATTACTTATATCGATCAGTATTTAAGAATAGGTTTAGGAAGTTAAGTTGTGATGAAACTGAAAACTATAAATAAATTTTTTAGAGCATCATTTGCAAAACTGACAAAATTTTCTAATAATTTAAAGTGCGATTTATTTACTTTCTGATATTTAAGAAGACTGATGTGTTGCAAGTGGGAAGAAAATCTACATATACACAGCATTATAAACCTATTAATGGTTAAAATTGCAACAGTAATAATAAAAGCAGCTGTGTGTGTGTGTGTTGTGACAGGACCCGGTCTTGCCTTCATCGCCTACCCGAGAGCCATCGCCTTGATGCCCGTTCCTCAGCTCTGGGCCGTCTGCTTCTTCCTCATGATCATCATGCTGGGTCTCGACACGCAGGTAGGCGCTCTATTCTTTCGTATTTTAATGTGACATCAGCTGAGTGTGTATCTGTCAGCTCACACACACGCAAACATTTTCCTCTCCTCTGGGATCCAGTTCGTGAGCCTGGAGGCTCTCATGACTTCGGTGACGGACCTGTACCCCCATGTGATCCGGCGCGGATACCGCAGAGAATTGCTGCTGCTGTTTGTGTGCATCGTGTGCTTCCTGGTTGGGCTGGTCATGGTCACGCCGGTGAGTTTTATGCGACTGCGGTGTCACATGACGTCAATGAGTTTATTGAAATTCATTAATGATGACTCTGCAAAGTCGTTTTCTATAAAAAGTCTGATTTCTGCAAAATAAGACCTACAAAAACAAGACACCCATGCTTTTTCTGAGTTGTTTTGTTCCAGGACATGGAACTAAGGAGTCTTGTTGTTGTTTTTCTCTCTGTCCTCTCCATATGTTTCCACCTCGGACAGGGTGGTCTCTATGTGTTCCAGATCTATGACCACTTCTCCTGCAGTGGAGCCAGCTTGCTGCTTCTCTCCATCTTCCAGTCTCTGGCCATCGGCTGGGTCTACGGTATGGATCCAGCTCTTCTGCACCACTTGTAACATTCAAATCATGATAGAAGTCGGTGAAGGTATCAATGTTACCTTTTTGGCCGACATTGTATGATGCAAAATTACCTCAGGTCTCCCTGAACACAACATTTTCATGGTGAAATATGCTGGTGGCGGCATCATGGAGTGAGAGACAGGAAAAAAAATTTAAATACAGCCAGAGATGCAATGAAGTGCTGGTGTCCTAGTCAAAGTCCAGAGCAATCTAGACTTCTATTAGGATGTTTATTTTTCTCGTGGGACTTTTATATCTGGCAAAAGTTTGAAACATCTTCATTGTTTTCTGTTTCCGTTGAAGCTAATGCTAACTAGCTGCTAGCATATACACTTGCTAGCTAGCTAGCATTTTTGCATCTACCATGGGTAAGCTAAGATTTATCGCCTGATGACCGGATGTACTTATCCCGCATGTGTACACCACACTTTTCAGGTTTTCATAATGTTATAAACTGTATCATTTTCCTTCATCTGCTCCTTTGTGTTTGTCCCTTAAAATCTCAGGGGTGTAAATACAGCTGCAGTGCTCTATAAATAAGGATTCATTTATTTAATAACTTTTTTCCATACTGAGCTGTTTTCCCTCCTCCTCTACATTTTTCCTTATCTTATTTAATGCATCTATTCCTCTCTTATTTTACTTTTATACATTTCCCCCCCTCCCAGTTAAATTTCTGTCAGAATTAGATTAAAATGCTTTCACTGATGAATGTGGTCGGCTCTGATAGAAGCTGTCCACCTCCTCTCCTCCTACATTCCCCTTCCAGTCAGGAGTCGGTGTATTAATCTGGCTGCAGCCTTCCTCTGCTGTCAGGAGGCTGGCTCCTGGCCAGATCCCCCCGTCTGTCTGTCTCCTCTAAATCTGCCCCTGGGCCCCTCTCAGGCCCAAGCCAGCGGCCCCAGGTAGCCTCTATCTCGGGCAGAAATTGGTCTCCTAAAGTGGCACGAGAACTTAAACGAGAGATGGGAGGAAGTTGTATGTTCACAATTAGCTCAGCCCAGTTAATGTTCAGCATTTAACTTTACAGCTGTTGGAGGGAAGCGATGAATTGTTGTTTCGGGGGATCAGAAAAAGGCCAATTCGGTTCACGTTGTGTTCTTTTGTTTGGGTACGAAGCCAGACAGGTTTTATCGCTCTCCCAGCAGTTGAGTCGGCGGCTTTTGGGTAACACAGCGGTCAGGACTCTCAGCTCGTTTGCAGCTGTGGGAATCTACTGTTTTTAAGGACTCTACTTAACATATAGTCAAGGAGTGCATTTGTTTGAACAGGTGACTCCATAGCAAGAATAAAAAGGTTCAACTGCAGAATAAACTCTTTTTTTTTCCTCATGTCTTTTTCTCGCTTTCTCTGCCGCCACATGAAAGACAGCAGAATCTAAACTCTTTTTGTCGTTACCTTGTTCTTGTTCATCAGGAGCCGAGCGTTTCTGTGGCAACATCAGAGATATGACGGGCTACAGCCCCCTGCCTGTCTTCAAGCTGTGCTGGAAGTACCTGACTCCGGCCGTGTGCACTGTGAGTAACCTCTGCCTGTTGGCAAACCGGACCGAAAACCTCAGTCAGAACCTTGAAGGTCCACCAAAATATCTGTACCTCTATGTGGTAGACAAAAAAGGAAAAGCTCTCTTTATGCAGAAAATTATGATGATGAGGCTGAAATAAGGTATGCAACAGCAACAATTTGTGGCTTATTTGTGGCTTGAGCAGAATTCCTCGTCTTTCCAATTTAATTTTTATAGATTTCCAGCCTGGAAAACTGTGGGAATGGAAAGCTTTGTGCATTACCAGGCTCTGTGTCCCATCTGGCTGTACAAGATATATAAGTTTTCCATCTTTTAACCACTCCCCCTTATGTCCATCAGTTCAATCATCCATTCAAACATTTATCCGTACATTCATTGAACCATCCAGTCAACCATTTCTCCGATCAAAACACTCAGTCTGTGTCCAAATATTCATCTAGTCATTGGTTAGGTATTTAAAATGTTGCCTCTCTTCAATAAATTCGGTCTTCTTTAGTATTCCTACTTAAAATGGGGAAATTAATTGAAATTTAAGTCTAGAAAACGTTTGAATTTGGACATTAACACCCTGCTTGAAGCCAGGTTGACCCGTTTCCATATGGTTCTCTGTTATCTGGACGGTCTCCACCACATCGCAGATCAGTGCCAAGGTTACAACATTCCTCCAGTAGTTGCTGTCAGGGAACAAAAAAAAAGCCATTATTCAAGGTAGTTGGGTGCAGCCTTGTAAAAATGGGAAAAATCCCGCCTGACTGCTGCCGTCTGTTGTTGTGGAAGCGGCTGAGGAGCAGCGCTACTTTGCATTTCAACGAAGGAATCCATCTGTTGTTGTTGGAGGTTTGTCTGAAGAATGAGTGTGATCTCATTGTCCAACTGCATCATGGAAGGTTTTTTATCACATTACCAAGGACAGGTACTGGCGTCCTTCAGCCATTACTGAACTACTCCTGTAAGTCTTTATTCCACTTTGTGCAGGTTCCACAATCTTTCTACGAGAGTCATACAGTTATTTACTTTTCGTATAACTGAAATGTTCTCTGACAATTCATAATGACCAAAGTTTAGTTGTTACATTTTTTTTCCCATTAGGTCTCCGCAGGCTGCAAGCTGAGCCAGACGTACAGGGGCAGTAGTCCTGGGGGTCAATTTGTTGGGGGGCGCCACAGATATTTATTTTTTTATATATTTTTAAACGAATGCATATTTTTATGACATCGTACATTATATAAGTACAGTTCATACCTAATTAACTTCCCAGATGGTACTCTATCCACCATGAAGAGATGAAAACCAACATTAGCTGTTAGCATAATGTTTAACCATTTCAGCTGCAGGGCATATTTCCAACTTCTGTGGCGTTTTTCCACCAATTACAACAGTAATGCCTTTTTAAAACATCTATCAGCTGTTAGATGTAGCTTAGCATGCTAGCTTGACATTTATTGATTCTAATCAGAAAAAAGCACCAGTTAAAGTGCTTGAGAAACCTTTTTGTTTCCTCACATGGGCGTGGAATAGTTTGCATCAAGAAGCATCTAAAAAATGAAAAAATATCCACAGAATTTTTTTTTTTGCTACACACAAGAGCCACATATTGATGTTATTTGGTGCCATTTTACATGTTTAGTTTTTGTCTTTTAACCCTTTCTTCAACAATTCATCAAAGAGTCGTGTCCCTCCGTCTTCTTTCAGGCGACTTTTATTTTCTCCCTGGTGCGTTGGTCTCCGCTGAGCCTGGGGAAAGGACTGGTGGCTCCGGTCTGGGCCACCACGCTCGGCTGGGTCCTGACCCTCTCCTCGGTCTCCCTGCTCCCCATCTGGGCCGTGTACGCGCTGGTCACCACTCCAGGAACCCTGCCGCAGGTGACCTTTCTCGACGGCAACTCAAAGACAGGAAAGATGGGATTTGTATCTTTCTAACTGGAACTTTTCCCGACTCCTTAGCGCTTCCATCGCCTTTGCACCCCCGCCGAGAAGTCGTCTATGGCCTTCCAGCACCTCTCCACCAACGGCTCGGCGCTGACCTACAGCCCCGTGCTGCCTCTCAGCGGGAAGCCGAAGCAGCAAATCGTAGAGCTCCTCCCGGAAAAGAAGACATGACGATAACGAACGCTGCGTGGCACTGTACGCTGCTCGGCCAATCAGGTGTGCCGAAACAGAACAGCTGATCACAATGGAAGACTTTATTTCAGAAAACGTTAGAGGAGAAATGTTAGAATTTACCAAAGAAACTTTGGCGTCAACAGTTTGGAAGAATTATCAGAGTGTCTGACCCTAACTGGGATAAAACTTGATTGGCCGTTCAGATCAGCCACGGTTCCTGTTCCTGCCCACCAGAGCTGGTCTTTTCCATACAAAATCAGCACACACTCCTGAATCTTAACCGTTTTTGTCTCCATACTTGCTATCATATGTTTTCATCTAATTTTACAGTTTAGTCGCTGTACTTGAGGACCATGTAACAACAACCCCTAGAGACGTTCCCTTTGTTTGGCAGCAACACACAGTCCTCAGCTACACTATACTCTCTATGAGAGACTCAGAGAGTGTTAGCATGTCTGCTGAAATGACTCCATGAGTCAGACATGTGATGTCAGATGATTTATCTGGAGATTTCTTGAATTTCTCATCCAAACCAAGTGGAGTCAATACACGAGTTGCGTCCACTAAATGCCACTTTTGCTGCAAACACCTGGATGACAACAGATCTGACTGAAACATGCACTAGTTTACGTTAGTTTTGCGTTTGCAATATTTCTCCAGAAATGGCATAGATGATCTTTTAGTGGGCGTTTCCAGAGTAAAAACTTCAGCACATTTGTTTCAACTGTTGTAAGCAATAATTAACAGAACATAAGCTGGGCAATGTAGTAATATTGATTAAAAATGAAAACAAGGGTTGCTGAAAAGTTTTCCTGATTATTCGCTAGATTAAAATGAACAATTAGTCAAACAGGTCAATATTTCAAATTGAAAAGCCACTGAAAGTATATGTCGTAATAGAGTATGTCTTCTTTGAAGGTTTCTGCAAACCTTGTTTAAATTAGTTTTTAAAAAACTACTGCTGCTTCAAAGAACAAAAAAAAACTATACAATATTTTTTAATGTGCATCAAATGTTTTAAGTTTTTTTGTTATGATTGTTTCTTTTTTAGATGTTTGCCTGTATTGTTCAGTGTTTCAGTGATGTCGGGTAAATAAGGAGGCTTAAACTAGCAATTGTAAAGATGAATGGGGGAAGGGAAGGAATAAAGTTACAGCTTGAACATGCCTATAATTATTAGACTTAAATTTCCAAGAGTTACGTTTGCACAGTTCACAATCCTCAAGATTAAAATTTAAAATGTTTTTTTTTATATAATATATTCTCTAGAGCTAATATATCTGAAGAGATTTGGTTCTTCTTTTATTTTCAGTTTTATGGTTTTTACAAAATTTTCAATAGAAATTTGAAAGAAAAAAAATGTTCCGTACACAATGCAAAAATCAAAGCTAAGTTAATCTCAAGCTAATCTAAAAAAATTTCAATAGTTTTTTTATACTTTGTTGAAGTAATAATGGATAATGAATGCAGAATAATGTTTTCTTGTTAAATTATATTGCAGACATTTGTGAGAATATTTAACTTTCTCTCAGAAATTCACTTAAATCCTATAAATTCTGAAAATATACTATTGTGGGTTTTTTGTTTTTTTTTACAAACACTCTTCTAACCCTTCAAAGTCAACATCAGCATAATAATTTTTATTATTATTAATGGCAGTGTCTCTCAACAGTGTGACAAAAATGAAACCATTAGAAATCATTTTAAAACTATCCACACAAACTTCAAATTTATTCTGCTCAGTTTAACCGGTAAAACAAATCTGGTAAAGGGAAAATACAAAAACTAATATTTTTTTCCACCAGGTTGCATAAGTGTGCAAACTCTGAAAATATTTAAACTTTGCAGGAGCACCTTTTGATTCCGTTTCAGATTCCAAATATATCAAATTATGAAATATATATCTGAACTCTGGTTTGGTTATTCCAAACTGTTAGTATGGCGTTTTTCTCTGGTGAGGTGCTTGAGTTTTTTTGTGCCAAATCTTACCTTTACGTAGATTCATGCTTAAAACTTTGTTTGGTGTCATTTTGACCCTTTGCAATATTTCTGGAAACATTGAGTTTAGCTAAAAGGATGCAGATGTCAGAAACATCTTTTCTGCAACTCCTAGAACACAAAAGCTGCTTCAAGAAGGTGCAAATTTGTCCACTGAGGCTATTTCAGCTTTTCATTTTTATATAAAATTTTCCCTTCATTAGATTTGTCCCCCTTTTAACTGCTCAGGATAAGTAACACATTATAAATTGAAAATGTTTAAAATACACAGAAATTCAGCAGCGTTGTGTACACTTTTGAGAGACACCGTATGTGACTGAATGAGAACGTAAACTTGAATTACTGAAATTATTTAATATTTCTGTTCTGTACTTTAATGTGTGCCCTGATACAAACAGCAAGTTGAGTTTTTTTCTTGTTGATGTCATTTCTCATGTAAACGTGTGTAGGTTTACACATTCTGACGTGCTTTAATAATTCACTATGGGTCTCCAGATCAGCTTCCTGTACTGTAAGTCCAGGACAAAATGTACTGTATACTAGGATCGCTTGTTTACATCTCTGAAACCAAGTGGAGTAGAAGCACTTCATGACCAGGTGTGATGTTTTAAACATGTAAGAGGTCCTGTAATCAAACTTAGAAAAAGCAGTTTTTATAGCCGAATTTTTATGTGCGTTAAGCCTTTGCATCGACTCATCCACTTGTTATCATCTGTGTTTACGGCTGTGCCTTTTTTGTTCTCTTCTGAATCAATATATACGCTGATTGTGGAGAAAAGAGTCCATTGTGTCTGTTTGTTTCCAGACCAGTGTCAAGCTGTGTTAAAAGTGAACGTGCCGGTGTTGAGGCACGATGCACTTGTGGTCAGAGTCACACCGTCGCCACGGCGACAGATGTAAAAGATGCCCGGAGCGCACCTTGCAAACCGAGACTCCTCGTACTGATGGGAATTGTTCATTTGGGCATCTGCGACGGGATGGAGAGGAAGCAGCGCGTGTGGGCAGAGGAAGCGGAGGGTGTCATGGAGACCAGAGACGAAGCGGAGGGTGGCGGCTTCGAGCCGACGTAGCCCGGTGGTTACATAAACGGCTCAGCCTGTTAATTAGCCGTATTGGATTCCCTCTCTGCTCAGTCGCCGCGGAAATGGGCCGGTCCCTGCGCGCACGTGGCTCGGCACGTTCACGCACACATACACAACTTGTTTTGGTTTGCAACATCGTAGTGCAGCCAGCTTCCCATGTGTGACTCTGATGATTTTTTTTGTGTGTGTGTGGATAAACGGGGGTGGTTTACATCCATATGGATGCCTTGGCATAGATGCATCTCCCTTTTCAGATGATGGGAGGATTAGCGTGTGAGATTCAAAGAGGAGAGAGGCGGAGAGAACCAAAGCCGTGTGTTGTGTCAGTGGGGCTTTGAAAAGATGCTCTGGGTTAGTCAATTTCTGCTCAAGCTCGGTGCCACTTAGTTTGCAGCTGCATCGTTTTTCATCACAGCTTGAGAAGCACAGCCTGACTCCTTCCAGAGGTACGACACCTCCAGTGAGCTTAGGGGCGTCTCACCGCCTCAGATGGTGCACTTGGCAGCTTGGTGTAAAGGAGAAGCAGTCTGTGGGAGGGGGAGGGTTGTGGTTGAAAGAAAAAGGAGATGGGCAGTGGGGGTGGGAGATACGTTGCATAACAGGAGGGTGATATGGGCACCAAGTTCAACTTGATATTGGATCCATCCCGGTGTCTATCATCAGGAGAAGAACAGCAAGGATTTTATAACATGAGGTCATGAACTGAAGTGCCTCCATCACTTGGCCCCCCCTCCCGCGCCCAACTCCATATGAAGTTCTTAGGGGAAGGTTCTAAAGGGGAAAAAAAGAGACTGGGCTGTGTTTTACAGAATGTGGATTAATGAGGAGAGCCAAGACTTTTCCATCACCCTCCCTCTCCCTTCTCCAGCCACACTGCCCACGCTACCGATCAGTCATCCAGAATGCTTCGGATTAAGAGCTTAGAGGACAGCCGACACGGCCTCCCACCCCTTGACTTAGCAACTTTGAAACGTAAGATCACATATCAAATTCCGCATCAAGTGATTGATTGTGGAAGGATTGGGGGCTCACAATGGCTGGTTACCTCTGTTGAGGTAACAGTCTGTAAGACAACCCTAATTATATAGACCAGTGGGCTTTGCACACTTTCAATGTGTTTGAAGTGTCTGTGCTGCTCAAAAACTTTTGACATTTTCTTTTACATGTCAAAGAAAACTTGTTTTATTGAAATTGTACCTTTTTAAACCTTGGTATACCTTAGTAGGAGTACTTTGGTGTGTTCTTGTGCCTTGTGGATCAAGACCAAAAGAAAATGTTCCTGAAGGAAGGTATTTCTCTTTGGGTGGTTGAGCCTTAAGGCCTTGACATTCCCCTCTGTCTTTCCTCTTCCTCATTAGGATTCACTGAGAGTCTTGGAAGACCTTTGGTACAAACAGTGATATTTGAGTCCCACATGCTTTGTGATTAAACAAACTGGGACGTATATGTTATGCCTAACAAATGGGGGAGGAGGTTCCTTGAATGAAAAAACCAGAGATGCTGCCAATCCAGTTTTTAAAGAGTTGCTCAAGGTGTTTTGGGTATCTGGATATTCTTAGAATACGTTTCACTTGAAGAAAAAGCTGAGGCAGATCCAGAACCTGTTGGATAGACCAGTGTTTCCCAACCCTGGTTCTCAAGGCACACTGTCCTACATGTTTTAGAGGTTTCTGTGCTTTAATGTGCCTGATTCAGCAGATTGCGTTTCAACAAATGCCTCTTAATCAGTCATCAATTGAAATCAGCTGCGCTGAAGGAATACCTAAAACATGCAGGGCAGTGTGCCTTGAGGTCCAGGGTTGGGAAACACCGGGATAGACTATACATCCTTTCTGATCTGAAAACATCTTGGCATCCCCCAGAATAAGTTACAGGGTATCACTGGGGAGGCCTAAGGGTTTCCTTCCTGGACCCCTGATCCCTGCCACTTGAACTCAGATAAGTGAAAGACAATAGGTGCATAGACGTTCTGTGCCATCCTTGTGGCCAACACTGAAAAATAAAAACTTTTTATTTTGACTCAGCAGCTGAGCATGAAACTTTAAAAACGCGCTTTCCCTGCCAGCAACCCTCTGGGAGGATGTTTGTGCATGACTTCAACGGTGACTTCAGTTCTGACGAACTTCTGTGCGACATCCCACAGGGGCAGCTGGGGAACTCCAATAAATAATCACGACAGCTCCAGACCCAGACACATGCACCTGCAGAGTCATTTTCTCCCCCAACTAGAGTCATGCAGCAGGTAGTGTATGCAAACTCACAGCTTTTACACAACCGCACAATGAAACGTCTGCCATGGAAACTGTGAACTCCATGACTTTCTTCTTGGGGAATGGTCATAAATTATCTATTTCCCTCGTCATTTGTTGAAACTCTCCAGCTAAACTAAGTTGGACTTCAATTATTAAAAGGATTCAAAGTGGAAAAGTAGCATGCTGGTGTTTAATGGAGGGATTGCAGAAGTCGATGCAGGTCCTGCTGGTGCTGATGTTTACATCCCAGCTGCAGGAGCAACAATGTGGGATTTAGTGCTTTTGCAAACACAACACTCCAAAGTAGGCATTGTTCAGGTTTCTCTCCTCCACCACTTGATTCTACTCTGATTTGAAGGAGAGAGGGAGACGGAGAGAACAGGAGGTGGGGGTGGAGGAGTGGTGATTGAGCGCAAAAGGGGGCAGGACTTTTCCTCCCCGGGTCCTATTAAGAGCAAACTTTGTGTTTTTGTTCTCCCAAGTTCAGCTCAGTCCTCTTCCAAGCTGCGCAGAGTTCCTTTCCACCGCTCTGTTTCCCTTTTCCTTTTCCCACTTCTTCTTCAATGGTTTTGTTTTCTCGCCTGTTGGTCACTGCTGTGCGCCTTGTGCACTGGGGATCCGGACACGGAGAGAGGAGGAGGAGGATGCGCTTTACGCATGGACAACAGCAGCCACCTAAACTTGTCCCTTTCATCCACGGCGGGGACGTTTTAGCGGAGATCTAAATGTTTTTCGGGTTGGCGTGAACAATGCCGCGGCTCCTTGGCGCTCTGACCGGGAGCATGCTCAGGTTTCGGCTGCTGCTGCAACTGCTGTGCGTCGTGGAGTTTGGAGCCGGGCTGTCTACCTTCCAGGGCTTCTATCTTCCACCTGCGAGCGGCTCGCTGCACACACCTGCCCGGAGGACGGACGGGGTGGTGCGGACCATCGATCGGATTTACAACGGTGGAGGGAAGGTGGGCTACCTGGTGTACCTGGATGGGAGGCGCTTTCAGCTGGACATGGAGCGGGATGAGTCGGTGCTGTCGCATCACTTCAGCCCCCAGTACGCGCTCGCGATGACGGGACAGAGTCCCGCGCCCCTGCAGCGGGAGTGCGCGTACCGCGGGACGGTGAACTCCAACCCGGAGTCTCTAGCCGTCCTCAGCCTCTGCGGCGGAGGTCTGGAGGGTTTCTTCGCCGTCAACCACTCGCGCTACACCATCACCCCCATCATCCGGGCGAAGGGACACGAGCACGACACGCGCGCCCTGCACGACCGGGACGCGGAGAGCGCGCTCCACGTGTTCACGCGCGAGAGCTTCAGCTTCGAGGCTCTGAGCGAGGGGCGCGAGAGCTGCGGCACGCGCGACGGGAAGCGAGGGCGCAGGGATGCGGCACAAAGGCGGCGGCACCGAGGTCGCGGGAAGGGGAGACGGGACGGAGAAGAGGAGCACGGCGCGCGAGGGAGGAGATGGTGGAGCCGCCTCGTCGAAGAGCCCGGCGCGCGGCGCAAGAGGTCGGTGTCCCGCGCGAGGCACGTGGAGCTGCTCCTGGTGGCGGACGACTCCATGACCAAGAAGTACGGCAGAGACTTGAACCACTACTTGCTCACACTGGCATCCATCGCGTCCAAGCTGTACGGACACGCCAGCATCGAGAACCCCATCCGGCTGTCCGTGGTGAAGGTCATCACGGTGTCGGAGAAAGAGAAGGGGCTGGAGGTGACCAAGAACGCGGCGGCGACGCTCAAGAGCTTCTGCAAGTGGCAGAACCAGCAGAACCCGCTGGACGACGACCACCAGCATCACCACGACGCGGCCATCCTCTTCACCAGGCAGGTAAACAAACTCCGCCCGCCCCGCGCCTTTTACGCACGACCACCTGTTTGTTCCGCTTTGGGAGGAGAAGCTTTGCGCCATCGTGTGATGACGACTGCGTGACACGGCATCACCGTTGCATCTGAATGTCAATAATTCAGTAAAGGACCCCACCAGGTAAAACTATGGAGGTCCAACAGTTCCACAATGTCATTTAAAAAAATAACACATAAGTTGAATTGGAAACAAATACAATTAAATGCGGAAACAGAAAGTCAGTAAATGTTAAGCTTTTGTGTGCAGGAACATATAAATGTGTTATTATATGTGTCAGCTTAAGCTTAGCCTTCAGCAGGTAGCCGGCTTCTTAGCCGCAGTTATCTGCAGTTATCATTCCAAACAGTAGATGTCACTGGAGAGGAAAATTAATTCACTTTGTCACTTACTCTCCTAAATGGCAGGCTGCTGCTGATGGTAAGTTACAGAAATTGTGATGTTTGTGACCATTTCTCCACAGACAGAAGGAACCTTGGGTGAAACAGAATGGCATGAAGTGACATCGGTTGCTTTTATATTGACAGTTTGCCTGATGTCAGTGGGACTGATTTATTATAAATAACATTGGCAAGTACATGTACATGTATGGAAACACAATTATGCCACAATTTAATTCAAATTACTAAATGAGTTAGGAAACACAACCACCCACAAGTTGCTGAAATCCACAAATATTAGCTAAAATAGCTAACACGCTTCCTTATTTCTGCTCTTGGGGACAGCCAATCAAAATGAATGTTGCACATGGATTGTGCCTAAGAATTTCAGGTTTTCTCTCGAAAGCTGTCATAGTCTTCATTTTCTGAGAATAAGTTTCACAGAAAAAACTGCCAATAGGTGAATTCCTGAATACTGAACCGCAAAATAGGTGGTGGTCCAATGTAATTGGTCAGAAGTTGGGTTAACTAATCAGATATTAGGGTCTATTTCATGAGTCGTCATAGTAGCTAAATATATTTCAATGTGCACTGCAGCACGGAAACATTTAAAGAAATAAACATTAAATGATCCTGTATGATTTTAAAATATAGTGGGATAAAACTACACCTGAAGAATTTCAAATTTAGGCATTGAATTGAGCATTGAATGCATTACTAGCACATTTAAGCAACTATGTCCAACTTTGTTTAAATTATGATGTAAATGAATCATTTTTCAATGATTTGTGATACTTCTTGCCCTTGTATACATTTCCTCCCCACATCTCCTTTTTGCTGAATTGTACATATGCAATGCTAAAAACATTAAAAAAAAAAAAAACTATTTCCTACGCCTGGTGTTTTTCTAGGCGAGCTCCTCTGTCTCCATCCTCCCCCTCCCAGTCCCCTGACAGCCTCAGAGTATGCGTAATCTAAGGCGCACTCCCACCACCGCCGAACATTCTTCCCTGGGTAGATTCTTCCAATCAGCTGCTGGTTGCATTACAGAAATACTTCCAACACTTCTGCTGAAACTCGATTGTCTCTACTCGTCGTCGCATGGTCTCTTACTCACCCGCCCCATACCTCCCAATTCTGCCTCTCATCACTCCTTCTTGGACATATTTTCCCCCACTGCTTTTTGCAGTGTCTGTCAGCTGAGTCCAGGAGTTACAGACTGGAGGAGCTGTCAGAAAAACAAACACTTCCTCCCTCCTTGAGGCCGTACAGTTACGGAGACCACACTCGCATAACCCTTCTTTCACCATCCTTTTCTCTACCCTCCTCCCTTCAGCCCTCGTTTAACTGCCAGGTCCAAAAGCCACAGGGCAGCAGCAAATCTGCAGGCATTCTTCATCTCTCCGGGTGTGGCTTCATGGTGGTTAACTCTGGTTTACTTGTCAGAATGCTCGCCTAGGACTGTGGTGTGTCCAAGCCATGTCATATAGCAAAAGAAGCTGGTGTTGCCTTGGCTCCCCTGAACTCGTGCCTAGCTGTCACAGCCGTGCTTTGGCAAGGCAGCTGGTAGTGCATTCCAGAGGTCAGCCGGCTGGCATGCGTGGCACAGTTTCTGCATGCCAAGCACCTCGTGGCTCCTCAGTAAGCCTATTGCCACTACACCTGTGTGAGGGTTAACAAGAGAGCCAAAGGAGAGAGAGGTGGAATCGTCTGATGTTTGGTTTTGGCAGTCCACAAAAACGGCAATCCAGATACCAGTAATCAAAGTGGACAGGAAACTCTCATAAAATATGACAGGAAAGGCAGTGAACTGTACTTTTTCTCCTTCAAGCTAATGCAGCCTTGATCTTATGGAAATAGTTATGACTAAATTTACCTACCTATTCAAATAAACTCAAACTGTTTTATTGAACAAGACCAAGAGTTTCTTGTACGCCAATGGCTTCAACAGTCACCAGATCTCCACCCAACAGAGCGCCTTTTCAGTTCGGTGGAAAAGGAGTTTATAGGCAATTGAGGAACCTTCAGAGTTGTTGGGAGGAAAGAAAACCTCAAGGGATGTTTCTGATACCTTTTTGAAGGAATTCAGGAAATTCTGAAGTCAGAAAGCGGATCTCAGCCCAGTATTAGCAATAAATAGTTTGTTTACATCTGTTGAAGTCCTGCAGGGGACAAAAACAGCTTTTAAATCCTGTCATCTTGTAAAAGAAACCCGTAATGCTTCGCCTTTGAGGCAAACCCACTTTAACCTTTAAACTTTTTGACTTTTAAAAGGCTATTATCTGGATCAGTTCTGGTTACTTTGTCAACCATTTCAACAAGTAGAAAGGCATGCCAAGCAGCTCCTGAGGAATAAGTGAAAGCGGTGTTTTAAAGCTGCATTCCTCTGCAATTCACTTGTCTGCAGTGATTTGTTTCCACCCATATTTCTGTATTGTCATTAAACTGTGATGGAAAGTTGTAAAATATGTCCGTGTTAGCCACATTCCTCTCAGGAGCCATACTCGCACAAGTTTGCCACACCACAATTCACTTTTTTGTCAGGAGAGCAGAAGAGATCAGAAAATGTTTGGAGTCACAGAAAACCATTTACACTCGTTAGTGTTTCCTCTGACAGAGTGCCAGCCGACAAAAAAAAAACAAACATAATTTGCTTCCTGTTTTCCAGCATTTGAGTTGGAAAATAGGGCAAATTTGATGTATTTAAAAATAGAAATGTGTGTTAAGGATTTTCAAGGGAAAATGACCTGAACAGAACTGGGGGAAACAACATTTCAGAATGTCGAAGGTATGAAATAAGCTTAAGGTACGTGTAAGGTAAGTTTTTTTATACGAAAATCTGGAGCAGCTCTCAAATAGGCTCTAATTTTCTGCTGTGAAGTGGATCCTATCTTGACCGCGGAGTCAGACCAGGCCTTTGTTCCCACATTGGCAGGCCACAAGTGGCACAGGGTCGGAGGGAACACGCCTTTTTGTGGCTGTGTCAAATTACTCTAAGACCCACTACTCCCAGAGAGCTGACCCGTATGACAGTGTCACCCAGTTCCACTCATACCAGCACTGAAACAAGACAACGGGTACATTGAGGACATTGGAGACATGCTAGAGAGTGTTTCTGTGTAAGTGGGAACATTAACTGTTACACATGGTTGGACTGCTTTGAGCTTGTCTGGTAGACAAAGCCCCACATTTGTCTTGTTACTACTACAAACCCTTAAAGTGTTTGTATGGATTTTGAGGATTTACTTATTTTCTGTGAGCCAGGGATTGGCATTTTGACCATTCCTCATTGCAAAATAGCTTAAGTGTTCCAGATTGGACAGAGAGCATCTGGGAACATAAATTTTCTGGTTTTCCCATAAATGCTTCGTCAGACTTGGTCACTTATCCTGGCTGTTTTGGTGTCATCCTGCTGGAAGACGAACCTACACAACTCTCTTTGTTCTGTACAGTTTAATCAAACGCAATATGAAGAAAAAACTGATCATTTAAGTCACAGTAACTTTAGCTTTTGTGTGATTTGAAGAGATGAAACTACAAACTATGTTGATAAAGACACCATTAGTACCAGTCCAATGTCTTCCCCTTCCACGCTGTTGTCATGTCCAGTCTCCTCCCTGTGTCTGTACATTGCAGTGTGCATTTCCCAGCCTCCTGCCCCCGTTGCAGTCCGTCCCTCTGTTTGTTTTAAATTCTCTTGAGATTTCACACATGCTTTACTTCGTCTGGCACATGTCGACGTCCCCCAGACATCTCCTGGATCCACAGCCTGGACTCTTTGGCTGTCAACAATATGCAACTGGCCAGAGACCTTGATTTGTCCTGGAACAACAAATAGTCCTCAAACTGAAATATATAAGTGAGATGTACCCCACTCCTGTTCACAATCAAGGGTGAAAATTTCCTTTGAGCGCCAACATTTGGCAAGTTCATGTGTTCACACAAAGAAAGGAAGAAAAATACCTTAAACATGGACTCTGACTTTGACTATTCACGACTATTTACATGATTCGGGTTATTGAAGAGTCATGATTCCTATGTGTTGATTCAAATTACTACATTTTCCCGTGGCTAACTTAAACCCCTCCAAAAAGAGGCGCCAACAACTTATCGTCTTTGTCTGATACGTGCTTTGAAAATTTAAATGTGACAAAAACCATATCAGGAACAATTTGTAAGCATTCTACATAAGCCAACGTTTCCACGTGTGGAACTTCATGTACTGAAGCTAGCATCGCTTGGATGCGCTCTGTTTAAACTCTTGCTAGAAAGCCATAGATAAACTGTGGTGTTCCTAGTTAGCATTAATGTCATTATGCTAACGAGCACATAATACCAATGCTATACAAATATTTTGTTGTGGATTAAAAAACATTTAGGAAAATGCTAAATATGCTAATCATTATGCTAGCAAGGGCTTTAATACCAAATCATTGTTTTAAACCGTTACATTAGCATGCTTGGTGGCAGTATGGACTGAGATAAAACCACCACGTATATCAATCCTTCTGTTTTGGCTTAAAAAATCATTTAGGGCAGGTTTTGCTTTTGTTAATAGGCAACTTTAACTTTTAAAGCTGGTGTCACATAAATTGAAACAGAATTTGATTAATTTTATGTTAAATTTGGACCAAATAAGACGATACACCTGAATATGAAAATGAACTGAGTCACCTATAAGGCTGTATCTTCGTAGGGTTTGCTGGAATCACTTGGCAGTGGATAGTAGAGTGAGCTAAACCCTCTTTCTGTGTGCGTGTGTGTGTGCGAGTGTGTTTGCCTAACACCAGCACTGGCTTAGATTTCAAGTGGTCTCATACCTCACACACACAAGCACAGCTGGGATCGAGGCCCTGACCTTTGTGAGCCAGTGTCCCACCTGTTCCCATGTTGTTTCTGCCAATATTACTGTAACCCCTTGTTCTCTCTGTTCTTTGCTTTAATTTCCGGCACCACTCCGTCTTTTCTCCCTCTACCCCCGGCGTCTGATACCTGAACTTATTTTTGTTTCTCTCGCACACGCCCTCTTTTCTTTTTTTCTTTCTTCAGAGCCCTCAGGATAAAAAAGCAAGTATCTGCCAAGTCTTGGCAGAGGAGGGAATTAGACAAGCTGACATGTGGTTTGAGGTTAATTCAGGTATTATTCACATGTCGCTATTTAGCAGGAGATCCCCAATTTTTTTTGCCCGCACGTTTCCTTTTACATCATTTCACCAGCGTAGATCCAGGTGTGCCTGAAACCGATCCAGAGAGGGGACGGACGAGTGAATAAAAAGAAATCGAGAAGAAGACGTTTGGCAAACGGGAAAAAAGAAGCGGTGAAACTTTTCTCGACATCCACCCACTTTCTGATCAAAGTGCAGCAGCTCTTCATGCCTGTCTGCGCACAGACAAGTCCGGAGGAACTTCTGCTTCGTTCGGCTCTCGGCAGCCGTCCATGCAGTCAGAATCAGCCTTTGTTTGCTCCTCATGTATCCAGCAGTCAGCTGGCAGAAGCTTTCTGTTCGCTTTAATGAGCGTGTATGGGTTGAGAGCATCAGCAGTTTTGCATTCTCTGTGTTATTTGTAAGAATGCGCCCATCCACTTAAATGTAGTTATCACAAGTGGTGTGTGTGTGTGTGTGTGTGTGTGTGTGTGTGTGTGTGTGTGTGTGTGTGTGTGTGTGTGTGTGTGTGTGTGTGTGTTTCCGTGTCCCACCCAGTCAGTCATGTGTGAGAGTGCAAAACACAAGGGAGTTTGTTCCAAACGGATCGGACCGGAACGGGTAAACACCCTCCCCACAGAGCCTCTCACACACGACCCAGCAGGCCTGTCAGCACCGCTTTACATGACGATTCATCTTCTCCCCGGGACGTGTGTGTGCGTTTATGTTCTAATGTTCACTCATACAGACTTTTGTCTTCATGCATCCAGGCACGTCCCTAGTCTAAATGTACACTTAGAACTTGTTATGTGTGAGAGCGTTCGCAGACACTCGATTAGTAAATTGATCTCTGCTCTCAGCGAGGCCAGGCCGTCCAGTCCGAGGCCTCGTCTGTGTGGACATGTGTGGGAATAAAAGCAGGAATCGATTTCTTGCTTCGAGGCACATGGAGGGAAACTGACGTTGAAGTCCCTTCTACAACATCGGCTCTTGGTGAAGCTGGTTATTGAGGGGGTGACAGAAAGTTGACTCCTCGGTAGTGGAAGCACACTTTAAAGGAACGGGATTTATGGGAACTCATAAAACAGGCTTGTAGTTTACAATAGCAACATTTGTTTTCTTTGCCAAAATTGCAAGATTTCTCCAAAGAAGAAGTCAAGAACAGAAGTTTAAACTTTCCTAAAAGTGATGTTGCGTTTTTTAAGGGATTAGTGTTTTTACACAGTGGCCACAAAGCACAAGAGTAGTGATGAAAAAGTCACTTAAAGTGAATATTTCTATGGTAATTTAGTCAGTAAACGGGAGAGAAGTCAGGAAGCATTAGAGACCTAACAAACTGGCACCCTGTGCTGAGTTTTAAAAGCAGTGTGATGTAAGTACTCAGTAGTCGACTTGGACTTGTGACATTCAGATATCAAGATGACCGATCGAACTGAGTCATTTCTGCAGGTCTCACTTTTCTACACATAAGGAATGCTTAGAGGAATTGTTGTTTTAACACAATGAGTGGATATTTTGTACTGACAGTTGTCATAAATGGCAAAGGTCCCTGGAACAGAAGCATTTTCTGACCTGATCAAGTTCATGCTCACAAACAACGCCTGGAGTTTCCTGTTGTGAGCTCTTGCCTTTCACTCATGCTGTTATAGCCACAGCAGGAGAATAATGTCCACTCCATCCTTTACATATGTCACTGCAAACTGGTACACACTCATTTAACATATTCTCATTAAATAATGTCCGTTTTTTTGTGTCATTCTTTCGCTCACTTCCTGTTTTTAGTACACCAACACTTTCCTCTCATTCAAAAGCTTTTGAAAAGTCTAATTGTGATTTCATCGTTTCACAAATAGCAATTCCACATTTTATGCTGCTATTTCCCACTTAAGCATTGATTTAGATGTGCATCGCTTTCTTTGTCCAGGACCTGTGTGGCCACCACTCTTGCGACACCCTGGGCATGGCGGACGTCGGCACAATCTGCTCTCCGGAGAGAAGCTGCGCCGTCATTGAGGACGACGGCCTTCACGCCGCATTCACTGTCGCTCACGAGATAGGTGAGCACAAAAACACGAAGGACGAGCGGGATCACGCCAGGGCACGCGAATGCATCTGTCAGCTCTTTCCTTCTAGCGGCTCGAAATCACGTCATGCACTCCACAGCGCGAGCGCTCGCTGGTGTTTTCTTTTCGGATTCTTTCTGCGTGGTGCACTGGCGTATTCAAGACACGACCTGACATTCCCCACATTGCTGGAATTAAGTGGCGCACGGTTTGATGTGGAAGGGAAAACATCTCACCGCGACGCTGCCAACCCATATCAGAATGTTGGGGTTATTGTTATTACCACAAACACTTCTAGGAGTGTTATTTTTATTTAGTGAGATTAAAGATATTTTTGGCCAACTTCCAGCATCCTGTCATCTGCAGTAGGGTTTTTATTTGAAGTTGTACATCGTGTGGCTCACTCCGTATCGTCTCTATCTGGGGATTCAGGTCACCTGCTGGGATTGTCCCACGATGATTCGAAGTTCTGCGAGGAGCGCTTTGGGGTCAACAGCCACAAGCAGCTCATGTCGTCCATTCTCACCTCCATCGACGCCTCCAAGCCCTGGAGCCGCTGCACCTCGTCCACCATCACCGACTTCTTCGACGACGGCAACGGTGAGTCGGGAGGAGAACGACACACCACAATCCGCGATCGTGTCAGTTCCGATCAGAACCTCCGAGAGCTGCAACGTCAATCAGCAGACATTATTTACATTTCTATAAACCTTCTTAGCGAGTGTAGCTGCGGTGCAGCCAGAGATGAAAAGTGATTCATGCTTCACGTTCCAGTTTCATCCAGCAGCTTCATTCATGACAGCCGTAAAGTATCGCCGCTGACACTTTGCACTGCAGTTTCAAGGCTTTTGGCATAATTGAAGCACCGACACTATAATTTCAGGCTTGGCAGTATCTACTGCGGCAGCTGCAGGGGCTTTTATTGAGTCTAAAGTATCACAGGCCAAGTTTATTAGGATTATGCAGGCAGAGATCTGTAAATTACCATAACGCACAGCAAAAAGAAAAAAAAAAAAACACAAAATCACACTAAGTATTTTTTGGTCTAGTTTCTAGTGCAAGTCATTTTTCAGCAAGATCTAAGAGGTTGTTTTAAGTCGATAATTCATTAATGTTGATGGAAAAGTTGAATAAAATTTTCCAGTTATGATTGAAATACTGCAACTGCTTTTTTATTTACTTAAAACAAGCTCCTATATCTTCCTGAAAAACTGCTTGTAAGTTAGTTTTGTCTTATTAAAACGTGCTAAGATATTTGCACAGAAACTTGTCCAGAAATGCTTAAGTCTTTGTGTTTTTGAAGAGTTTAAAGCTTCGGTTTGCTGCATATTTTATGGAGCGTTTTAAAGCTTTTCAACACAATGACCGAGTAGACTGAAATACAGTATATCACTAACCGTCCAGAATCTTTCATTTATTTCTAAATTTATTTATTTTTTTACTACGCTCCTACAGCCGAGTGTCTCCTGGACTCCCCTCGTCAGCCCCTCCTCGGCCCGGAGGAGCTCCCGGGCCAAAGCTACGACGCAGTCCGACAGTGCCGCCTGGCCTTCGGCCTGGAGTACACAGTCTGCCCGGGCATGGACGTGTGCTCTCGCCTGTGGTGCGCCGTGATCCGCCAGGGACAGATGGTGTGTCTGACCAAGAAGCTCCCAGCGGTGGAGGGGACGCCGTGCGGGAAGGGGCGCATCTGCCTGCAGGGAAAGTGTGTGGACAAAACCCGAAAGAAGCACTATTCGGTGAGGGGGAAGGGAAAAAGAAACGTGGCCAAAAATAGGTTTCTTTTAATAGCTCACCTTTCCACATTTGTCAGTAGGAGTCAAATTGTTGCTGGAATATCAATAAACACACATAAACACACAGTACTGAGAGGCTCTGCTAGGGGAAAGAGATTCTTTGTCTGGCTTCACTGTGCGTCCGCCTTATTTATGCGACTTCAACTCTGGCCTCGTTCATAAACATCAAAATAAAATTTAGATGTAAGGACACCAAATCTGTTCCTGGCAGGTTGTCAGGAGGGAAAGAAAAAGATTGTGGGAGTCAGAAGGGATTAAGATGTTTAGAAAAGGGATAAAAGGGACGTTTCTTTTATGTTTTCTCCGTCACATGATATATGACGAGCATAATTTGATCCTTGGCAAACGGCTGCATGCGTGGATGCAGCCCAAGTGGTGACTGGCTTCTGCTCGGTCACCTCCTACAAGCATAAACCCCACTCCCAACATTCAGATTCTTTAATCCAGCTGTATTTCATTCAGTGTGCGCCATTGTCATGGAAATAAGTGTCTTAACTGCAGCAAAATGTATTTAAAGTGTTGACTCAGGATGACTGGATACAAACGTACGTCACAATTTTCTGATTTTTAGTTAAAATCTATCACGTTCCTTCAACTTTGTAATTATATTTGACTTTTCTTTTTTTTTTGCTGATCTACAAGATGAAATCCCATTAAAATACTTTGAATATTTGTTATAAGGAGACAAAATGTCAAAAAGTTAAAGGGATAGTCATGTTTTTGCAAGGCAATGTAAAAAAATTATGGAAAAGCCTATTTAGAAAAGAGCTGATGAAGCGCTAAATATTACTCATCCGCTCCTCACTTATGATTCACAAACAAGTAGAAATATGTGGAGAATTAGATTCTGACAATCCTCTGGCGAACCATGTGTCAGTCACCAGACGTTGGTTATCATCACATGATGGCAGACTCTTTGTTAGACTCCAGTGAAGGATACATTTCTACTTATCACAGATCTCTTGCCAGCTTTCCCTTTGGCTGACACCATCCAACATCTCTTTGAAGCACTAACTTGTTCTCCTTCTTCTGCTTCATTTTTCCTGTCTTCCCCTCGTTTGGCTTCCCAGACGTCCAACCACGGCAGCTGGAGTTCTTGGGGCCCCTGGGGTGCCTGCTCCAGGACCTGCGGGGGTGGAGTGCAGTTTGCCCAGCGCCTGTGCAACAACCCGGCGCCGCGAAACAACGGCCGCTACTGCATCGGAAAGAGAGCCATCTATCGGACTTGCAACGTCTTCCCGCCGTGCCCTCCCTCAAGTGAGCAAATCAGACTGGGAAAGACTTGAGAAACTGGAAGAGGTCAGGTGACTAACACGAGCGTTTTGTTTCTGCAGGTAAGAGTTTCCGTCAAGAACAGTGTGAAGTTCGCAACGGCCCCCAGACGGACCCCAAAGGGGTGAAGACCTTTGTTGAGTGGGTGCCAAAGTACGCAGGGATTCTCCCTAAGGATGTGTGTAAACTGACATGCAGAGCAAAAGGGACGGGCTACTATGTGGTTTTCTCTCAGCGGGTAAGTAAGCTACACAGCTAGGGCTGATAAAATACATTGATTAATCGTTATTAATTGAAATAACCATCACCTAATTAAGTCTTTTCAGCTTTATGTTGATGTAAGAAGTTGGGTTTTTTTAGCTGCAGAAGTGTCTTTGCAACAAATGATCAACCGTTCACTTAAGGAATGGTGTTGTTGAATTCTAGGCGATGAAATGTTTATTTTCTCATTCTAAAAAGGAGCTGAAACATTTGTTTATTTTTATATTCAACTTTTAATACAACATAAATAACAAGATTAAATGAAAAAACTGCAGAAATGCCAAGTTTTTTCATTCGATTAATCAATTAATGATCCAAATAATAAATAGAATAATTAATTAATCGTTTAGTTGCAGTTCTATGCCCAGCTGTTGCATATCGAAAGGGACTGTGATGTTGATGTCGTGGCTTTCTGCATTCAGGTGGCAGATGGGACCGAGTGTCGTCCTCACAGCAGTTCGGTGTGCGTGAAAGGAAAATGCATTCGCACGGGCTGCGACGGCATCATCGGCTCCAAGCTCCAGTTTGACAAGTGCGGTATATGTGGAGGGGACAGCATGGGATGCATACGGGTCGTTGGGAATTTCACCAAGAAGAGGTGAGACTCGGAGAGACAATTCTGCCGACTTGGATTCGTTATTGACTTGCTCGGTCTCTTCGGTTACAGCCAGTCATGTTATCTCCTCTGACTTTTCTCCTGACAAACAGCAAAGGCTACACTGATATCGTGAAGATCCCTGCTGGATCCACGCACATCAAGGTCCGTCAGCACATGGCCAAGGACCAAACCCGCTTCACCGCCTACCTCGCCCTGCGGCGACCCGGCAGCGAGTACCTCCTGAACGGCAAGTTCATGATCTCCACCTCGGAGACCATCATCCCGCTCAACGGTTCTTTGCTCAACTATAGCGGGTGGACTCATCACGACGAGTGGCTCCACAGCATGGGCCCCGGGGCTCTCAAAGAAGCTTTGGTGGTCCAGATTCTAGCCACAGATTCGAAAAAGCCCCTCGACATCCGTTATAGCTACTACATGCCGAGGTGGACAGCCCCGCAGCAGCATCCGAACTCCAAGTTGACCCCTTTGCAGAGCACTACCACAGCGTCTACCACAACGCGGTCCACCACGGTTAGCACCACTACCATCTCCTCTACGCCCGCTCCTTTACTGCTAAGGCCAACTACAGCTTCTGTTTCTTCAACCCCTCTTCCAGGTCCCAAGTGGGTAACGGGACCTTGGATGACTTGCTCCAGGACTTGTGATACCGGCTGGCAGAGCCGGACGGTACAGTGCAAGGACCAGGATGGCAAGCTGTCTAAGGGCTGCGTTCTGAGCGCCCGACCCTCCGCCTTCAAACACTGTGTGGTGAAGAAATGCTGAAGCAGCCAGAAAGGACGGACGTGGAGAGACGTTTTAGTCTACAGATCTAAAGAGATCTAAAGTGTTGGATGTAGGGACTGGATCTGGAGTCTTAAAGGGGGTTTGGGAATGTTGGTGGAGAAAAAGCCGGGATCAGACACTAGGAGACTGGAAAAATGTACAAATGGACTATATTTGACGTAGGAATGACCTGGAATCCTTCTAGCTATGCAGAACATGATCTAAACAGAGAGGTTTCAACCCGGCAAAGCCCTGGCATAGCTAAGGACTCGAGCTGCATGTAGTTTCCACATGGACAATAACTGGTTGTCTTTACTTTACCCCCCAAACCCTCGAGGTTTAGTGAGTCTTGTCTTCTTATGGCATGAGTGTCTTTTTATGCTTCCAAGTGCTGTTGTCAGTCAGCTCACACTGCTTTGTCTGTTGTCCTCAGTTTGTCCGAGACGATAGCATTTGACATTCCTTCCCTCTCAGCTCGGATTCCGAATTACTGAACATTTCTTAATTTATAATCTGCTGGAAAAATGATTGAAAACACTCTCACTGGATAACCATCCATCTCTGTGGTAAGCTGTGGCTAAGCAACAACTACGCCACTAGTTATAAATGACTTGCTATTAATGGGGGTTTCCTATCATCTGATTGATTGCCTAAATACAGTTCTGGAATTCATACTGTAGAACTCCAACAAGAAAAAGACATTCTCATGAACACACACAAGCCAAACAGAGGCAGATCACCACAATCCTGGTGTTTCCTTACACACATTAAGGTGGCAGTCCAAAAGCATCAGTGGTTAGAGTACCCCACTTCACACATACTCACCGACTTAGCTCCAACTACCTCCATTAACAGCAGTAAGCCAATTTCAGCGTTGCTCAGATCCAGATCCAGCGTTTACTTTTCTTGTGACATCCAGTCTCGGTGGAAAGTGTTTTTGGATGCTATCAGGTACATCTCCTAAATGTTTCCCCCTCCTCTTTGAAAGTGGGTTGAAGGTTCAGAAGTAAAGACAGAAGTATCAGTCCTACCAACTTTGATAATCATCACTGAAAAACGACACAGTGCTACCTGGCAGCTAGCATGTTTGCTAATGTCGTATCTTGACTGTTTTGAACGGCCTTCAATCATTTCCTGAGCTTTCTTTCATAAAAACTGGATTTTGTTGTTATATTTTTGTGCGTTTATCTGGTTAACGGAAAACTGATACGACAATGTGTGCCCTGGAAACTTGCAAAGACAAGGAAAAGAGATAATAATGTAGCCTTTTAGCAGAGTCTATATTTTTTTTACACCTACACTAGCTTAATCAGCGCAGATTGTTTCAACTTTCTGCTATTTTGTCATCTTTACATGCTAACTTGTATTGATAGAAAAAAGGAGCGACTCCCTCAGGATAGTTTGTGGCCATAACTTAGGGATGTTTTGTTCCCCGCTTTGACAACCAGTAATTTACAGTCATTTTCCAAAGACTACTTTATAGGATGCTGTATCTAACTTAGAGTATTTCTATTTTTATTTAATCTGTTATAAACACAACAAATGAAAAATACATTAAATCCCCAGAAAACAACATGCAATAACAATAAATTATATATTATATTGGAGCTTTTTAGTGATTATCTTTATATGAAAACACTTAACAAACAAATCATTTTTACAAAGTTAAATAATACATTATGCAATGAAAAAAACATCAAATTGATTATAAACTAAACTGTTTTTCTGACATCATACAACTGTGGAATTTGAAAACTTTTTTATTTTCCTTAAAGGTTTTTTTTGCTTTGGTTTAGTTTTCTGTTTACTTTCTCCCACTTCACTTTTAATACTACACTAAGCTAACAGGGTGTGATCTCGGGACACAGTATTTGACTATAGTATCACTTGTCTCAGCTACTTCTGAAAAAATAATAATAATACATTTTAAAAGTGTATTTTTTAACTATTGCTTTAAGAAAATAAAATATATTGATAGTAGGACAATATGCTCTCTATATCAAAGAAGAGGAATATCCTCTTCTGTAATTTAGGTGAACCAACTCCTGACAATGCTCAACATATCTGTGTGACATTATTACCTTTATTCTGGTAATTCAGGAAGAGATGTGTCCGCATGTTTTCAAGACAATATATAGTACCAGGAAAACGTATTTGTCTCCATGGAGATGTCTTCTGGTTTTGCTCTATTGTCACACAAATTTGAATGTCAAACCAAAACGTCATTTTTGTGTAAAGTTCTGGTATAATGTTCTGTTTTTTTCTTTAGATTTTTCAACCTACTTCATGTTTTCTCAGTTCTACAGATTCTGCACTCCTCAGGTCTGGATTATGGTCATTATGTTAACAGCACCTGTTGGGCAACACGAAGTAGGCGTAAAGATTTTCAAGACAATTTTTGAGTTCACTTGGATGATCTTTGCCTAACATTAAGATTTGTTAATTTCAGCAAATACAGAAGAAACCTGCAAGGTGACAAAAACGTTTTCAAAGCACTGTACTACTATAAAACCTTTCATTTGTGTAAGAAAAAGAAAAGAACAATATTCCTGTCAACATTACCTCAGCTCTCATGTTGAACAAGGCAGATTAAAGTAAACTGACTATATTCTGGACTTTAACATCTTCCTGTCATTGCGCTACATCCATTGAGCAACCATGCAACCAACAGGAGTGAAATATTTTGAATGAGACCCAGGGCTCAGCTGGCAACCGAAAGGCCTCACACTTTGCAGATTGACAAAGTACATGTTTTGTACAATAAATAGGTTGTTTGCATACATTTAAGTATTAAAGCATATAGATATATTTAGCAGAAATGTACACACACATGCAGTAAAAAAAGAACTAAAAAATCTGACAGCTACATATTTGTTAGTATTTTTGACTGACAACACAACACTACTCCTCCAGTCGGGGACACCTGTTGCAGACCGCCAGAAACACAGCACTGAACTTGTAATTTATTGTTTGTACAACTGCTCTGTGTGAATAAAGAAACAATGAGATGAGTTTTATTTATTAAAGTAATTTTGTATCAAATTACTATTTAACTTTAGGAATATGACTGTGCTGAAACAATCCTATGTAAGAATATAGTGTTTTCTTTTCTAGCCAGCCACATGAATATATGTATATAAAATCTATATATTTAAACACCTTTGTGTCCGTGTCATTTAACACTGGCTTACGAGCTAACGACTGTAGATGTGGTTTTTATGAGCTGCTGCCATTTTTCATCCTCTGAAGTGTTCCTATAAAGGTGGAAATTAAAAAAAACATTGGTAATTTAACATACATGTAACTCATACAATTTGAGGTTTCCCAAAGAGTCGAGGACATAAAGGATCTCCCATAGCAGCCTGTATTACATTAACTCTGAAAGCCCTCTGACTGAAGACAGTGCCAAACCAGTGTGATGGATGAACTCTTCCTGTCCTTTAAGAAATCTCAAGCACACACTTAAAAATATGAAGGAAATATAAAATTATTGTGTATAAAAAAATCTGCAGAAACTAGTACTCACTTAAATATTTTTTTCAATATTTAAAATTAAATTGAAATTTGCCGTTTTGCCGTTGAATTAGCATTCAACGGCAAAACAGTTCAAGTGTTTGCATGAAACTAAACAAGGCCAGCTTAGATAGGTAAATAAAGTCAATATTTGGAGGATTTTATTCAAATTCAAACCTTAATCCTACTTAGTTGTGTTCTCCCGTACACCTGATGCAGCCAATCAGGAGCTTCCTTTGCTACATGAGGTAATCTTGAGACAGAACACCTCAGTTATAAGAAATAAGGTTAGGTCAAGGGGATATGCAAAAATGTCCAGGAAGGAGGTCATTATTTTTGCACATAGAATGGAAAATGGAACCTAAAGTACTTTAGCAGAGGTTCTCAATGTTGCAAAGTTTAGACATGTAAAGTTAAATGAATGTGGCAAATAGGCTAAGCTATCAGGCGGTGCTCCTAAAATCATGGCTTGTGGTTAAACAAAACGAATTCAGTTGGATGCAGACCTGCAGCAAGACTTTGGTGACAGCAGCTGCTGATGAGCTCCATACCTGAACTCCAAGACCCACACCAGAGGAAAGGTCAGCCACAATTATAAATAAGAGCTTTGGGGATTTCCGAGGGGTCTCTGACATTCAAAGTGTCATTGTGAGTTCCTGGACAATAAACTTCTCCAGAAATGTGGCCATTTTCTACAAAATTGGCCTGAGATGACGTAGATACTTTCACATGTATTATTAAAACATTTAAAAAGCAAAAAATAAAATTCTAATTCTATACATCAAAGATGTTTGTTTTATCTGATAAACTATAAACAAGTACAAAGGAAATTGGTATTTGAAAAGCAAAGTAACGGAAACTATATGGATAGACTGCCCCCATGTGGTCAGTCCGCGTAAATAATGAGTTTTAACAGCGATACACAGGCGCCACCTGTTGGTCAAAGCTTGGAAACGTCATGAAAAGCACCTGCAAGAGTCGTGAGGGCTTTACAAAGGGGTTTCTGCCATCTAGTGGAAGATTACTGAATTTACACTATGTCTCCTTTTAGAGCAGAGGCCTTTAAGGTGGACTGTTGAGATCTTGCCTTAAACTTCATCAGTAATTTCTGTTTTGTGTGTCAAATTGGGAAATTCTGGCTATCATGTAAGCATCAAAGTTCAATCTGTTTATTAAACCTTCTAAATATTTGCTTGTGTGATACGCAGAAAGACCCTTTTTAGTGATTTATTCCGTTGAAAATATAGATTCCTTTTTAGTTATTTTATTTAAATACGTTCGTGTGAGTAAAAAAATATATATATTTTGGAATATCTATTCTTTTCTGGCTGTTTCATTAAAAACCCAAGCTTAAACTCTTCCTGTCTGTTGTAGAGGCTGGAGAGGTAAGAGCGGGCGGGGGGTGAGACAAGGACGGCGGGGGGAGAGTGGGGGGTTCGCCTCATTTCTCTGGAGCGCGGATCCAGCCCGGTGGAGAAGCCGCTCCACCTTAAGACCTCAGCGGCCCCGTTGCGCTCCCTCTCCCCGCGGAGCGGAGCCGCTGGAAGCCGGTCAGGACGCACCGCAACCGGCTTGGCACGACGAAGGTGACTATGGTTCGGGAAGACCCGGCCAGACCGACCCTTTTTTCCGCACACTGTCTGTCACCTCAGCTTAGATTTCCAAAAAAATAAAATAAAATAAAATGCTGAGATATAAATGTCAGGATAGTTCACTCTAACCCGTTAAAACAAATTCAGAAGTTGAATTAAATTCAAATATGTCAGAAATAGATATTGTGTGTATCTCTCAAAGAAGAAGAAGAAAGAAAAAAGATTCCCCGTCCTCCGCAGTGATTGATTGCCATGGCAGCGCTCCAGGTCGCTGGTGCGTTTCCCTTGCGCACGGGTTTGGCCCCTTCTCCCAAATCAAAGAGCGCTTAGGAAAGGGGGTGGTCCAGCTGGGATGCAATAAATAGGAGGGACCGGCTCCTCATCTGACTGCAAGACAGGAGAACAGACCAAATCCTTTTATTCACGAACTCAAAACCAGAACCAGAAACATCTGGAAGGGGCGAAAAGGAGCGAGAGAGACAGAGACAGAGAAAGCGATCTGTTGGAATTTACTGCTGTTCTCCGGGACTTTTCTTCTAAGAATCAAGCCTGCTCGTAACTTTAATTGCACTGGAATTCGTGGGTTTTTTTTGGGTTTTGTTTTGTGGAAACTCATAGTGGAAATAAAGCCTATTTAAAGGATTTTACTGATTGTCACTGTAGAGACTTTATTGTGATTATTTTTTTTTTTTTTAATAAATCCCACAATATCCACTTGTTGCTGCATTATGTGGTTTCCACGCGTTTCTATTGGTTTAATCGTCCTTTTGTGCGTCGGCGCAGTCCGCTGCGCCTGGGAGCAGAGCACCGTGGTGCCGGTCAGACTGGACCAGTCGGAGAGCGCAAGCGAACCGTGGCGGACTGTGTCCGCGGAGGAGGAGGAGAAGGAAGCGCAGACCAGGCTGTACCGCCTGGACGTTTTTGGGAAGCAGCTGGTCTTGCAGCTGGAGCCCGATCAGACTTTCCTGGCGCCGGGGTTCGTCTTCCGCGTCGTGGGGAGCCCCGAGTCCGCGCCGCTCCGGGAAGCCGAGGGCGCCGCCGAGCCGGGCTGCTTCTTCTCAGGCACTGTGAACGGAGAGAAGCGCTCCGCCGCCGCGCTCAACCTGTGCCACGGACTCACCGGAGGATTCTACTTCCAGGGGGAGGAGTACTTCATCCAGCCGTTGAACTCCAGCGAGTTCTACGCGGGGAGAGAGGAGGAGGAGGAGGAGGGAGCGCACATGGTGCGCAGGAGAAACCGCGCGGCTTTGGCTGAGGAAGGCAGCTCCAAGTGTGGGGTCAGCGAGGACGAGGAGAGGGTGCCAAGGAATCTGGACCAGGAGGCCAGTCACGGAGCCCCTAACGCGGACCAGACAGGTAATAATTGGAACCTAATATGGAGAGCATTTTACGCACTATTACTCTTTTTTTTGTTTTTGTTAGAGTGAAAGTGATACCGTAACAGAGGAGAAAAGACCACAAACGTTTTCTTCAGATTGTGCAATATAATAAAGCAAAATCTAATTTTTATGTAAAAAAAAAAAAAAAAAAAAAAAAAAGTTGTTGTGCTGTGCAGACATTACGCAGCATGGGGTATAAAATCAACCGTCAGTTTACAGGCGGGGGGATAGGAGGGAATGCCAAAAGTGCCAAAATGTCAATTAAGAGAAATTTTTAAAATATAACAAAATTTGAAACAAATATATTTAATTGAAGTGTATTTTCTTCCTATATAGTGATTTTTTTTTTCCAAAAACAAACACCAAGTCCATAATTTTAAAGTCATAATTATTTCATTATTCATTCAAATATATTGTGAAAGGTAGTGAGAGAAAACGTAGTGCCTCCTCCGTTGTTCAGACGTTTAGTCTGATTGGTTAACTTGGAGCTCTATGGAGGCAGGCAGTGAAGGCGGGAGGAGGAGTAGCACAGAAAAGGGGAGGGGATGTGGAGGTTGGGTGCAGCCTGGCCAACAGAGCCGAAGCGTGTGAACTTGCCCCCTGGTACAACTCGCACCATCCGAATTTATTTTCCTGAAAGGATTTTCTCCCCTTTCTCACTAGCATAATTTTTCTACACTAAAAGTCCATTTTTAGACCGCCAAGAAGGAGGAGCCATTGGTGGTGTGAGGTGTGAGTCACACAAGCCAGGCTGATTATTAAAGAAAAAAAATCTCAAGCATAACATACTTTTTCAACTTGTACAACAGTTTCTAAAAGTCTGTCGGACTCAATCAATCATTGAAAATGAGTTTTTTTTTTCATCATATGACCATTTAGTCTGATCTCTCCTGTGTCTCCCCTCAGCCAACCGGAGAACCAGGCGCTTTGTTTCCACCCCACGATACTTGGAGGTCATGCTGGTGGCTGACCAGTCCATGGCCGAGTTCCATGGCGCGGGGCTCAAGCCATACCTTCTTACCATCATGGCAGTGGCGTCCCGCCTGTACCACCATCCCAGCATCCACAACTCCATCAGCCTGGCTGTGGTGAAGCTACTGGTGGTGTACGAAGAGGAGCGAGGCCCTCAGGTGTCGACCAATGCTGCTATGACCCTTCGCAACTTCTGTCAGTGGCAGAGGCAGCACAACCCTCCAAGTGACCGCCACCCGGAGCACTACGACACAGCCATACTCTTCACCAGAATGGTAAGTTTGATTAGAGATGATTAAAGGGGAGAATAAATTACCTGTAGTCTTCACATCAACATTAATGTTCCCTTGTCTCCCTCTTTAGGATCTCTGTGGTGCCCATTCTTGTGATACTTTGGGAATGGCAGATGTTGGCACGGTGTGTGACCCTGAGAGAAGCTGCTCCATCATCGAGGATGATGGGCTGCAGGCAGCGTTTACAGTGGCTCATGAACTGGGTGAGTGAATAATGAAAAAAAATCTTTCAAACATTATATAGTGATGTCCACATTCAGAATACAAGGGCTAACAGTCTAAATTGATATATTTCTCTTAGGCCATGTCTTCAACATGCCTCATGATGATGCCCAGCTTTGCTCAGGGGTCAATGGTGCCCACTGGAGCTCCCACATGATGGCTTCCACCCTGTCCAATCTGGACCAGCGGCAGCCATGGTCTCCCTGCTCTGCCCTCATGATCACCAGCTTTCTGGATAACGGCCACGGTCAGTGCTTGCTGGATAAGCCAGTCAAGGCTCAGCTGCTCCCTCAGCCTCTGCCAGGAACAGTGTACAGCGCTGATCAACAGTGTCGCCTCACTTTTGGGGAGGATTCCCAGCACTGCCCAGATTTAAGCACCACGTGTGCAGCTCTGTGGTGCACTGTGACCACATCCAATGGTTGGGTGGTGTGCCAGACCAAGAACTTCCCCTGGGCTGATGGGACATCTTGTGGGCACGAGAGTTACTGCCTGGCTGGACGATGTCTCAATAAGACTCAAGCTGCTGAACATCAGGTGAGACGAAATGCTCCTCATAACTTTTTGCTTTGTTGAATAAGTCCACCGAGTCTGGCCTTCTCTAAATGTTCCGTTGTATAATCCTTCTAGACTCCGGTTAATGGTGGCTGGGGCATGTGGGGTCCCTGGGGTGATTGTTCTCGAACCTGCGGAGGCGGGGTGCAGTATTCTTTCCGTTCTTGTGACAATCCCTTACCGAAGAATGGAGGGAAGTACTGTGAAGGCAAGAGGATCCAGTATCGCTCTTGCAACACTGAAGTCTGCCCAGACACCAATGGTAAGAGACTTGGACTGCCACAGAACCATAAGTGACTGAAGTGACTTGATTGTCAGGAAAGAAGTAAATCTGATCTTTGTGCTTCTGCTACTCAGGCTTGTCGTTTCGTGAGGAACAGTGTCTGGCCCACAACGATATGTCGGCTCAAGTGTCACTGGGTTCAAGCGACGGTGTTGAGTGGGTGCCCAAGTATGCTGGAGTTTCACCAAAAGACCGCTGCAAACTGGTGTGTCGGGCTAAGGGAACTGGATACTTTTTCGTCCTCAAACCTAAGGTAAATTGATAATACAAGGTTATGTTATCATTTGTCCCAAGACTCATATTCTCTAAGATTTTTGTTATAAGACAAACTTCTTATCCCTTTGCTGATCCCAGGTGGCTGATGGAACACCCTGTAGCCCAGATTCCACCTCAGTTTGTGTCCAAGGACAGTGTGTCAAGGCTGGGTGTGATCGCATCATTGGCTCTAACCGGCGCTTTGATAAGTGTGGTGTTTGTGGTGGAGACGGATCTTCCTGCAAGAAAGTGTCAGGCTCTCTGGACCGTTCCAGGTAAGAAAATACCAGATCTTCAAGGGGTTAAATCTTAACTTTATACCAGTATTACAAATTTATCTAAGTGTTTTTAATCTTTACGTTTTGCCTCTATCTATCTCTGTTCCAGGCCTGGCTATCAGGATGTTGTAACTATTCCCGCTGGTGCTACCCACCTGGACGTTAAACAGCGTTCTCCAGGCAATGGCCATCAAGATAACAGCTATCTGGCGGTGCGCCGACAGGATGGGACATATCTGTTAAATGGCGATTATAAACTAATGACCATGGAGACTGATATCACCCTCCAAGGGGCATTGTTGAGATACAGTGGTTCTTCTGCCAGCCTAGAGCGTCTGCGAAGCTTTGCCCCACTTCCAGAGCCCATCACCATCCAGGTGTTGTCTGTAGGCGAAGCCCCAAGGCCACGAGTTAAGTACAGCTACTTTGCCCCTAGACCCAACAATGCTGCTTCCGCCTCTAGCAACAATGGAGGCCGCCGCCCGTCAATTAATGCCATCCGGGAGTTTGGTGGGGCCGAGTGGACCCTAAGGGAATGGGGTCCATGTTCTCAGACATGTGGCGGAGGTCTGCAACAAAGAGAGGTTATATGCTTGGACCCACTGGGACGTACATCAAGAGACTGCCCTGAGGAGCTTCGACCTTTGGTCTCACGGGCCTGTGCCTCCCAGTCGTGTCCCTCCTGGCTTCCAGGCCAATGGTCAGAATGCTCCAAGACCTGTGGTCGGGGCTTCCGCAAACGTCCGCTGCGCTGCATTGGGCATGATGAACAGACGTTAACCCTTGACAACTGTGACCCCATAGACCGTCCGCGGCCCCTGCTGGAAATGTGCAATCAGAGGGCCTGCTAATGACTGCATCTATCATCTTAACTCCTTCTATTCTGCTACAAAAAGGCAGATATTCCCTGCATCACTTTTCTCTGGGACAATCTAAAGAGGTTGATGAATGTTTACAACCAGAGCTACACATAAGTCCACAACTGTTGTGACAGTGACTACCAATATTTACAGATTCCCTCTCTCCAATCAAGGGCCGAATATTTAACAAACGTGGCAGTGGCAAAGACTGACCACATCTTTACTCTTGTCCTGTCAGCAGTGGCACATCTTACCTTAATTTAGCAGGAAAGAGCTTGCTGCTACCACGCTCTGCGTGTTAGCATGAGTGTTTGTATGTCAAAATATTTGTATGCATTTATATAATGTTTGTCCAAGCTGGGCTGGACAAACCAATAAGATGTAGTGTAGGGGATGCAGAGGGGGTGCTAATATTATGTATATAAAGAAGAATTGCTCATCTACTTGCTCACCCCATCAGGTATGGAAAACAAGATAGCTCATAGTGTTTATGTTCAAACCTATGTCCACATTTATTTATCAGAAACCTGAAGCACTTCAATTTTGTCTTTTTTTTGTTGTTGTTTTTTTGGCACATCATGTTACCCAGTTTCTCAAAATGCCTCAGAACTGTCTTTTAGCCATATCTTGCCTTCATGCACACAATGATGAGGGGAGCTCAAAAGACCAAAGAGGAGAATGAATGTATGGAAGTGTGTGTGTGTGTGTGTGTGTGTGTGTGTGTGTGTGTATCTGTTTGGAGACTTAAAGAGGGACTTGTCTCCTGCTACTACTTCATAAGGAAGTCTCTCTTGCCTTCTGCGAAGGCTTTGTGTTTCATTTGTTCCTTTTTTGTATAGAATATACGAACATTATTTATTTTTGTACAGCCTGTTAAATATAATCATTTGCCTTTTTTTTAAATACTATTTTTTATTGTAACTAAGATTACAGAAGGATGTAGACTATATAGAGTATTTATACGGTTTTATAAATATATATATTTGGTCCTAGATTCATGAATAAAGCATCACTATGTCTTGTTCAAGACTGGTTTGTCTTGGGTCATGTTTGGGCTATCTCAAGAACATCATCTGATGAATGAAATGTTTTCCCAGCCCAGTTTCCAATCATTACGAGGCTATTTTCAGAAGCCTGTTCTTGTAAAAATGTGATTCATAAAGGTCTGTGGTCACTAAATAAATTAATATTCACTTCACGGAGTGCAATGGAGCATAAATATTCTCTCTAAGAGATTATCTCATAGAGGCGGGGCTTAGCAGATTGCAGCTGGTACACACCTGCTTCTCATCAAGTTCATCAAGAGGGCCAAAGGCTGTTCAGTTCCTGAGTGTTGACCCCTGTCACAGTGGTTAAAAGCTTAAAAGCACATTTGACTGTCCATGGTTTATTTATTTACTCAATGTCACTTCCGTGCCCCAGCAGGTCCTCTAATTAGGTCAAGCTTCCCACCACCTACATGTCCTCCCTATAATGGTTGGTTTCAAAACACCCCGCCTCTCCCTGTGGCTCACTCTACCTTTCCCACATGGATCTCCAACCACTCCAAAACCACCAGACCCTTTCCCAAGAGTTTATAAGAATCTGCAAACCAGTGAGAAAGTTTCCTTTGGAATCTTTTAATATTCATTTGTCCTGTTTTTCTCTTTCTGTGAACTTTGAACCTAGCAAACAAGGATGCTGAGAGGCAACATCTCCTAAGCTTAATGACAGAGGAATATCTGCGCATTTTTCAGTGGGATATCTTTTTTATATATTTTGTATATATGTATATATATTATTTTTCATTTTGATTTTTGCACATCATTTTTCTGTACGCCACTAGAGGGCAACAATAAGCTGTTAATTCCTTCCTGAATCTTCTGACCTACATCTTGGCAGGCATGAAGTGTTTCTCAGTAAATACAACAAAATAATGAAACTTACACTTTACACAATATTCTTCAAAAATTACTATAAAAACTGAAAAGTTATGTTATGGTCTAGATATGTGAAACTGTACCGTCTTGAGATGAATCAGAGTTCATTTAAGAGTCAGAGGACATGAATCCAGGTTCTTTGAAGTACAGAGTGAAGGTTCCAGTTTCTCAGGGTTTTTGTTGCCATGTCATCTGGTGTTGGTCCCCTCTGATTCCTGACGTTCACAGTCAATACAGCTATTTTACCAGTACTTATCTGTTGATAAGCTCTATAGAGATGTTATCTTCATTTTCCATCAGGCACCTATCCAACACTGCCTAATATACAAAAACTTCTAACGTATTGAGATGATTGTGTTTTCATGTTTTCTACTATGTATTGACTGGACTGTTAAAGTAATCACTTACCTCACAGCTTTTATCTGATATTAGAGCTCTTGGGAGTTTTCCATCTCCCTCACGACCCTGGATCACAATGAGGCCTGGGTTGATTGTGAGATTGCTCTGAATTACGTCACCCCTCCTGACGTAAAGCAAACCTCGAGACACGCGTTGACTCAACAAGCTGACATCAACCTGAGTGAACTGGAACCTTTTGAGAAAGTGACCTACCTTCCCTCCGCAACCAAATTGCTTTAATCAAAGTAGGAGTTATTTTCAATTCAGCAATCAAGCGGTCCCTGAGCCTCATAGCTGCTCTACACCAGCAATTTTCTGGAGCAAAACCATGTGAAACGCACTATAAAAAACAAGAGGGTGGTGGGGGGGGGGAGGGGGGGACAACTACTCTGTGATTTATTTCGATATGGTGCTCTTTCATTTTGATTGCACTCATACCTTGCTTAAAAACTGTTTGGTAAATTTATCCAGTTGCAAGTGTCTCTCCTGCTAGAGTCACTGGAAGCCGGAGCCCACATTGAACTTCCTGTGGCTCTATATGGAAGACCATCTTCCGCTCTGCCACACAAAGGAAATCATTATCCTCTAATTAATGGTGCTTATGAAGATCGGCCATCATCATTCTAATCTGTGATGTGGCATAATGTGTCACTGACTGTGTCAGACTTAACATGTTTTTCTGTGAAAATAGAAAGTAGATTTTCACTACAAATTTCACTACATTATGGGCATACTTTATAATAGTTAGGTATGGTTTCTTTTAAATATCACACAAAATGAACAAGTGGGACAAAGTTAATTTTGAATCATCTTGAATTAGCCTGTAGCAACAGTGGACTGTCACTTGCATTGTCAGTAGTTCAATATACAAAATATTTAGCCTGCTAAGACCTTCTTCTAGATTATACGTTGAATAAAAACTGTTTTAAAAAAAGGTTGGTAAAATTACATTTGTGAAAACTCACAAGGAAAAATAAAAGCATTCCTGAAGGCTTTCTTGGCTTTAGAATCCTCTTAAGTGACTAGTAATCTGGTCAAATCTGTCCAGAATTATCCCTTTCTTATTATGTAGGATTTAAAGACCAGATTGGGTTTAATTTTCTAAAATTACCACAGGTGGACTCCAATCAGCATCTCAAGTATGACAGGGAAATAAAAGCAACTGAGTTCAACTTGATTGTTGTCTCAAAAAGGTGTGAATGCTTACCTACTTCTTGTTATTTAAACGTTCACTACAGCAATGATTGAAAAACACACTTTCGCTTTGTAATTATGAGTAATTTTCTGTTTCCTTATAGAAAAGCAAGAGCAATTCATGTATTTGTAGAGTATAAGTAAGTATATCAAAATTCGCTTTAGCAAAGTAACAAAATGTGAAAAATTGGAGCCTTGTGAAATCCTTTTTATTTAGGCAACGATAGAAAATGTCACTTTTTTTAGTGCTTGAACTGAAAATGCTGCCTGCTGAGTTGTACCTGCTTGTTTTTACATGTCTCTCGCAGCACTTTATTACAACTTGAAAGCAACATCTGGAAGGCATTATGAATCATCGCTGCTCCACGTGGGTGGCATTTCCGAGAGCTAAATTACCCTCATCCTTTTGCCACCCCATGGTGTTGCCTGTAAAAGTTTTGTTTAAATTAGAGAAAATGTGATGAACTTTTCCCACCTAAACGTGAATGCACCGTGGCCTCCAGCTTTGAAGGTGAAATATTCCCTTGTTTTTCTTTTTTTTTAATGCATGGTGATTTGTAAAATTATATAGCAGGATGTGTTGGATTGCTTTTTATTCCCCTTTTAAGGAACTCATCATTTTTACAGCTGTTTTTTTTATCTTAAAACAGTTCAAATGGGGGGAAAAAACAGCCACAAACTTGATAGTTAGTTGACAGGAAAGTGGGTAATGAGAGAAGGGGAAGACATGCAGCAAAGGTGGCCAAGCTGGGAATCAAACTGAGTACTGAGACCTCCTAATGTGGATTCTGCTTAACCCCTGCGCCACCACAGCAAACCCTCGAGTATTTTACTTTTATTGTATTGTCCCAAAACGTGAGAACATCTACTTCAACAAGTCTGATATTCCCCCCTCAAGAGGACCGCACAAAAGCAACCAGAGAGCCGCAAATGGCCCCGCGAGCCGCACTTTAGGAGATAAGTGCGAACTTAACGAGCGGGGTAAAGCTGGATGTCGTGCCGTCGTGTTGTGATTAAATGGGCCATTGTGTGGCCTTGGGTTGGTTACAATTTGATTCTGGTTTTATCTCGCCACATGTCGTGATGTGGAAGCGCGTCCACGCTGGCAGGTGTGCACGTGCCAAGAAACACACCGGTTTCCTTTTGGTATATCAAGGAGTAAAATGTCATGAGGGAAAAGAGGGGGCAAAGCGGATGTCTTCAAAATAAAAGCACCAAAAAGGGAAACTACTATCGCTGGGATACGTGTCTCTACTTTTTAGCTTCAATAATTTATCTGAACTAGCTAGTATAAAACAGCATCAAAATATGCACAGACTCTATTGTAATTTTATTATTTTGTCCCTTGTTATATCTAAAATAAAAACATAAAAATCAACATTGAAGGGCAAAAACGTCTTGTTTCTCGGACTGTAAGGTCACCAACTGATAGTGGAAAGCACAAATTATTATTATTAACTATATGAAGTTGTAAAAATCCAGATTATCTTAATGGCAGATAAAAAAAGAAATGAATCCCTTTCACATGTTAACACTTAATGACTTATTTTCTCAACTGTATTTTTAGGGATAATTTGGCCTACTTCATGATGTCAGATAGGTTGGATAGTGAAAATTAATCCAAAAATCAGGCTAAATAAAGTGAATTTCCAGTTTTCCAAAAAGTAGCAAATCTAGCTACAGCCAGCATGTAAGCAACAGATTGGTTTGGAAAGCTTTTTCTCCATTTCCGTATATACTCAAGTTATATTCAACATTTAGGTGTGGGAATTAAAGCAAAAAAAATTAAAAAAAAAACATGAGAAAAAACATTTTCCTCACAGATTTATTCTCTTTTACTTTGAAACCCGTAACCGGAAGAGGTTTCTCATTTTGTCTCTGACTTCCCTCCTGCCTCTCCGCGGTGTAAACTCAGCAGGGGGACAGTGAGCAAACGGTGGGAGGAAAAGAGGGGGATAAAACCCTTCAGTCTGCTGGAGGTGGGACGGGAAAGGCGTCCACACGTGGGGGGAGAACAAACCAGGAGCTTCGCTTCACAAAGAGGAAGAGAAGTAAGAGGGAGGAAAAAAAAACTTTGACTAAACTGCTCGAGTGAAACATGCCAAATGTGTTACTTCTTTGAGAGAAGACGAGCGGTTTTGTCCCTGTCAGCTACTGTCAGCTAGTTAGAAAACAGGAGGAGATAATGGAAAACCTCTGGAGGAGATGGAGAACCGAGGCGCTTACATTTCTGAGGAACTCTCTGCTGCTGGGTTTATTCACTGGTAAGTAACTTTTAAGTTAATTTTTGTGTGTGTGTGACGATTCTTGCCACTTCAGTCATTAATTAAGTCCTTCTTGGCGTTTTAATGAATCATCTGACTCATATGCATCCCGGCTGGGACAAGAAGAAGGGATCTTTTCAACAGAGTGGCACCTTCAAAACTGCAGGAAACTTGAGCTCTGGTGGGTTTCAGAGGACAAGCTGATGGTGTGGAGAGAAAACAGCAGGCGGGGATAGAGAGGAGGGGAATGAGGGACATGGTGCCCCCATTGTCTCCCAGCGTGTGGAGAGACAGGAGCCAGGACCTCATGGTGGACCACCCAGACAGATGTCCCCAGGGGTCTGCCAGTGGGAAGCGCTTAGGGAGTGTGAGTCACCAACATGAGCAGCTTGGAGGAAATCAGAATAACCTTCCTCTAATTTAAAAACTTTTAAAAACTGTGACTCATCATAAATAGGCATTGATTTCCTCTTTTAGACCCCAGCTCCCCCCCTAAAAAAAGAAAAGATAATCTGCTTCCTTTCTATTAGTTTTTCCCACCTGTGTTTGAACTTCTGGCTTTTGAAACATGCATATTTGCCTCCAGGCACGCATCATTCCAGCTTGAGTGATTGCTGAGACAAAGCAGATCCCTGAGCAAAGACGTGTGTGTGTGTGTGTGTGTGTGTGTGTGTGTGTGTGTGTGTGTGTGTGTGTACACACACACACACACACACACACAGACACAGACACAGACACAGACGGGTGTGCTGCTTGTTTTCTTCACAGCAACATTCATCCAAGTTCCATGAAGCAAACCGTACAACCTTTCAACTTCTTGGCCTTTTCACATCTCTAGATATGCGTATCTAGATCCGTCCCCACAGCATGATGCTGCCCCCACCATGGATTAGAGATGAGCACATTACTAGTTATGCCTATTCTGCCTCCTGAGCTGTAATGTCTCAAGTTACCATGGTAATTTTTGGCTTGGTTAAAGGGCCAGTCCTGCAATTTTGAATCAGACTTCACCAAAATCAGTTCTTTTACTTTTTAAATCTAACACAGCTGTATATTTTCCTAATGCTTTCCTACTTCATCCTCCACTTTATGTCAAGTTTTGCCTTCAGTTCTTTTATTTTTCTCCAGGCTTTGAGCTCGTGAAATGTCAGAGGAAAGGGTAAATCTTGTGCCCAACTGCGCTCCACATCCATTCCTGATGTCATCATTAGATATGTGTGTCACAGATTAGATTGTCGCCAGCCTACAGCTTTTTATTCAGCAGGTGGGCAACGTGGGCCGCTTATTCGCTGCCTCGTTCCCAGAAAAAAAAGAAAAAAAGGCAATTCATATCCAGGAGATTGTAATTGTTGCTGTTTTTTTTCTTTTCCTTTGGACAATTATGTATTATTTGAAAAAAATTTTGTGAGTATGTTTGTAATAGGTTCTACTCAGCATAAACAACCTACTGAATCAAGCAACGCAAAGATCATGACTCAACTTTATGGAAATAGCCCTAGGCTTTCAAAAGGGAAGATTTGTACATTTATTTGTATTTGCAGTCTGTGGATTAAGGAGGGATTTAAAAGGAGGACAGCAACAATGACGGGGCTTTGTGCCGTGGTCTCCATCCGGTGTCACCGCCGTCTGTCATCATCCACCGTCACTATTATGTCGAGTTGTGTTTTGGTTTTTATTTACGCGTGAGGAGAGGGTCCTAATAAGAACACCACGGCCGTGTGTTTGCAGGTGGTGTCGAGGCGCAGTGTGAAGGCTGCATGGAGTACTGCTGTGACGGCTCGCCACCTTTCTGCTGCTCCTACTACGCCTACGTCGGGGACGTCCTCTCGTAAGTAAACGCTCTGAGGAAATGTTGCTGAAGGACAAGCTTGTGTTTTTGTAAACTCATTTGTTTTCTTGCTCTTCTTTTTGGTAGAGGTTTTCAATGAAATGTCAGTTACTTTAAAGTCTGTAAAGTGCAGGTAGGACACCTAGTTGAGGTGGCTTTTTAAGGTACCCAGGCTTTCCTGGACACTCCAAAATGTAAAGTAGGTGCAAACTGTTTCTTCATGCAGCGTAAATGGTCAGAAATTGGGTTTGATTTCAAAAAGAAAGAAAGAAATATTGCAATTTGGACACTTTGGATTGTGGTTGGATGATTCAAATGAGGGCAGACCAACTGTTCTACAATTGGAGCAAAAGAGGACAGACCTGGCTGACTAACTACAAACCTGCTAATGAGCCCGTTCCTATTTTTCCCCAAGTGCCAATTCGCAGACTCCTCTGCAGCCAGCGCACATGTTCTTGTCCCATGATTTGCGCAAACCTCACAGCTGAGTTAGATCAGATGAGGCGGCACATCTCCATGGCAGCACTGGAGAAGTGATGGCAGAGAGGAGAGAGCGTTGATGAAAAGCCCTCGCATGTCTGGATGGCTCATTGCGTGCGCTGTGTGTGTGTGTGTGTGTGTTCCAGAGGCACCGCCATCTCCGGCATAGTGTTCGGCGTGGTGTTTCTGATGGGGGCGGTGGCGGCCCTGTTCCTGTGTGTGTGCATGTGCATGAAGAACGGACGCGGAGCGCGGGTCGGAGTTTTCAGCACCTCCTACATCAACACTGTTACCCAGGGTTACCCAGGTGGGTCGCCGTGTTTGACCGAGAGACTCCTGCACCACACCGTAAACCTCTTTTGACGCCTGGTTGTTTGGTAAAAAGTGGCACTTTTATGATGTTCTAGAACTTTTTTAAGCCCTAAGGGTGGAAAGGGTTTTGTAGACATCCAAAAATAAATCACTAATAGCCTCACAGTTATCAGATTAAAGTGCAAACTTTTGTTACCTCTGTAAAGGTAAGACATCAAAGAATGATTTCCTGGTGTCAGTACTATTGTAGCTTTTACCCTGCCTGAATTAATTACAATAAGTGTAGCTATTTTTTCCTCAAAATTTTTTTGTTATAAATAAACATTGCAAAACATCACTAAAATATTATTTTTCACACAAAAAAGTAGTTTAGACTTTTAGATCTACATGTTGGGTAAAAATTCACCAAATTTGGACGCACTCAGTTGAAAAATATAGTGTTTTATAAACGTTTTACTGAGAAATGTCCCACATTTATCCAAACTTTTCCAAATGTGTTTTTCACATCAATACTTGGAATTTCTTTAAATTAAATCACTGATTTCCATTGAATGACACTTAGTACATATAATCTAACCATTGGCCATGACATTTACCACATTTATATGTATAAATGTGTAATATATATAATAATACTGAACTGAATGCTATTACTTTGACTGTAGAAAACTTATTGAAACACAGTAAAACAGTAAAAAAGGACTTTGAAGTATAGCTAACAAAGGAAAATAATAGTAATTACATAAACATTCTGAGTGTTTTACTACAGAGTAATGAACAAATAAAAATGAAATCCTTACTAGTAAAAAAAACATTTTCAGTAAAACATAAATGGTCTGCCCTATGTCCGCCCTGTAGTCGCAACTGCATTTTATTCAGGCGGATGAGAAGACAACCCTCCCTCTCTCCTCCTCCCTCAAAGGAAGTGACATCATTTCTAAGATGGAAGGGAACACAACATATGTTATATTCTCCCTCCCCCGTTCCCTTCCCCTCCCCCCGAAGGAAGTGACGTGAGGGTGAATTAGCACACGCTTTATTTAATTGAACTTTCCACTGATATGCTTGGACACATCTCTTGGGGAACGCATTTCTGAAATAATAATAAAAAAGCCCTTAATGTTCTTGTATAACATTCTTCTTCTCAGAGAAACTGAAGTTTGAGTTTTTTGTCAATTACAATCATCCATACAGGCAGAAATAAGTGCTGTGTTTTAATTTCTGGAATAAATTAGCTTTTTCAATATATTCCAATATATGAATAAATGATGAGGAAGAGGATAGAAAATAGCAACACAAAGGCCGAGGAGTGTCACAGAACACCGGCTCTGGTGCACAATGGTAGGCATTTATTTAAAAAAATATATATAGAGAAAAAACATACAGCAAACTGCAGCATGTAGATTTATACCTGAACTTGCTTCTAACTTTACAGCTGTCTACAGTGGTGGAAATGTGAAACAGCCCAAAGAGTTTAAGGCGTTTTCCTGGAATAATTGCCTTTTAAATATTTACAGCAAAATTGTTGTTGTAAATTTTCTTGACTCAGTCTCCCCTTACATTTATTACAGTCTGTTGCTTAGAAGTTAGGAGTGTTTTCTCTATATATATATTTTTTTTAAATAAATGCATACTATCGTGCATCAGAGCTGGTGTTCTGTGACACTCCTTGGCCTTTGTGTTGCTATTTTCTATCCTCTTCCTCATCATTTATTCACAGTGTTTTGTTCACAGCTGTGTTTCCCCTTCATACGACACTCTCATTATAATGAGACACTATCTCATTATTATTAGATGGTGTCTCATTATAATGAGATACTATCTCATTATTTTGAGATAATTTATTTTATTTATTTTTTACAGAGTGACAGAAATGGGCTTCCATACTTTGTAGACATTTTGCTGTAAAACTTTAGGATCAATTAAATTAAGAAATTTAATACTAAGCAAAATGGCAGAGCAATAAAATATTACCACATAAAGCTACATAATTTTTAAAGTTTAATCTGTAATGCTTTTATAACAAATTTATGTCAGATCATGATTTCTAGGTTAATGTGAAGTTTTCATAACAAATACATTTTGAATAATGTCAACTTTATTAAAAGTGTTATGATTAATGAATGACACTATGACAACAGTTAGTGTCGTGAAGATTTCCTCATGTTTATGATGGTGTTATGACGGTCTTATTCACACCTCATCAAATAAAGTGTTACCGCCTAACCACTTTTTTTCCCCGATTGGTAGGAAAAACCGGAGCACCCGGAGAAAACCTGTGCATTTAGTTTAGATTGTGTCCATTTAAAGTGCGTCTGCAACAGTTAGTGAGAGAGACAAAGGTAAATTTAAGACACCAATTAGCCTAATCACTTTTTTCCCCCGATTGGTAGGAAAAACCGGAGCACCTGGAGAAAACCTATACATCCCATGAAAAGAGTGTATCGTCGAAAGAAACACAATGTTCCGAACACATAAAGATGCAAGTTATTAATTGATGAGTTACTTGATTTGATTAAAACAGAAAATGATTGTTATGGAAAAACAAAAGAAAATCGATGGGGACATTATTATTTCATGATTAGAACTGTCCATCCATCCAGATGCACCTCATAATATACTATTGCCTTTTACTTCCAAAAAGGGAACTTTATCGTTCTTATCTACACTCCTGCCAGGTTGCCCACTAATATTTCTCTGCTTCGGGGGACAAACCTTCCTGCCTGCTGGTGTAAAATGCCGGATTTCAGGCGTCCCTTTGCTTGGGGGAGTTGGCTTCAGTTTTAAATTTGTTTGAGTTTTGAGGGCATCTTCAAATGATGGCTCCAACTTGCCGTTACGAAGATATAGGATTCTTCGATTAGATGTCGACTTTGTTTTGCGTAGCTGGTCTTTCTTTTTCTCTGTTGGTGGTTGAACTTGTTTATCGTTTATCTCAGTTTCAGTTTTGCTGACATCTGTTGGTCTCTCCAAAGTAATTTCGCCGTCTACCTTTTCCTCTTTGTTCTTCAAGTATTCCTTCAATTGCTCATGTTCCTTTTTTTCATTGATGAATAATTGTGTCACTTCCTGCACTTTGTCGATGGCTTCTTTAAGTTCATTTCGATCTTTCTTGCTGATTTCGGTCATTATCTTTATTTCACAATTTAAGACTTTAATTTGTGTCTTTAGGTCTATCCATTCTGATTCTTTACATTCTAAAGCTTTTTTCGCAGAGAGAGCCATTCTTTTTTGGAAGGCTAAAAGCCTGGCGGTCTCAGCCTGCTGCTCCTCGAGTTTTTCCATCTCTTTTTCTTTTCTCATCAACCATTCTTTGAATGTCCTGGCTCGGTTTTTTCTATAGCTAATGCGCTTGAAGATAAATCGCCTCTTGTGTTAAACTCTAGTTTAGTTGTATCTATAACTTCCTCCAGTGGGGTTTTCGGAAGCTTCTTAAGAATTTTGTTTTCTTTCTCTGCCTCTTTCAAGTGCTTTTCTAGAGTGTTTACCTTGGCCTCAAGAACTCTGTACCTGCCTTTTTCTTTCGAAATCTCCTGCTGACTCTTTATGCCGATTGCATCCATCTTTCGGAAACTCAAGTTTCCGAAACTCAAGTTTCTTCACTTCGCTTTGATGTTTTTCAGCCTTTGCTTTATATTCATTGATTTCAGACTTAATTTTCCTCTTTTCTGACTCAACCTTCTCAACTGCTGTTTTGAGTCCCTCTCAATGTTTTTTAAAGAGGATTGAAGATCTTTTACCTTAGTTTGGTACCGTTTGACATCAGACATCAATTGAGTCCTGTGGGAACTTTGGGTCTCTACCTCGATTATTAACTCTGGGATTTTCTGAATTTCTAGGTATCTGTTCTGCTTGCGAAACCAGTTTAATTCTTTAGTGAGTGAATCAATTTTGTCCTTTAAAAGCTCGTTTTGTTCACAAGCTTTTTTCAAATCATCCTGCATTATGGTGTCCTTAATCAGTATTGCATCTTTTTCCTTAAGCCTTTGTAAAATATCCACCACCAACACAGCCAATTCATCCCTAGTCATTTGGTTAATTTGGGACAGTGTTACTGAATCAGTGTTAATTTGTGACATTTTGATTAATGTATCAGAGCTATGAAACAATGCAAAGTTAAATCCAATATGCAAAACCCAACCAACGTGCTGCTACTACAAATTTGAGTCAGATGCAGGACATTAAGGGTGCGTTCACACTGCAGGCTGAAGTACTCAACCTGAAGTGACTCAATTCCGATTTTTTGCCAATTCCGATTTTTTTTTGCCGGGGTCGTTCACACTGCCAGTAAATGCGACCTGTATGTGTTCTGCAGTGTGAACGGGCAAACGACCTGAAAGTGTCCCGCATGCGCAGTAGAGGGCGCAATGACTATATCTGTGATGTGAAGTGAATCGAAAAATATTTTATTCATTCTTCAAATTCACTTTGTTTAGTCAAACGGTTGTTTCTCCAGTCAGTAATTATGTTATACTGCTGTTGACTGTTTGTCGTAACCATAGCAACCAAGCAGCACCTCTTCCCCTTTTTCTGTTGCTGTCTTTTACTGCGGTATGTATTGTGGTCAGATCTGTGATGTATTTATATGTATTGTAGTTATAAAATGTATTTTAAGCAAATATATTGATTTATTTGCGATGTTTTGTATTTTTTAACCTATAATGTGTATCTTAAATTTTAAATTTTACAAATTTTAACTGCTCATCTGGAACCATGTATTTTATTTAATGTGAACGGGCAGAAGCTGGTGAAGTGATATTAACCACCTACTTGATTTCCTCTCTTGTTAGAATAAATACGTTAAGTGCATCTGTATTAAGGTCGACCTGAGACGAACATAAAAACATGGATGGAAATGGAACATATTTAGCGATCTTCCAGTTGTTGTCCAACCGCAGGCATCTTAATAGCATACTCCTCTTAAGAAGATCGAAAAGAAAGAGCGCTAGGATTTTGGCCATGGCATTTTGTGGGGCAGTGGCAGCAACATCAGTTCAGCGCAATGTGTGGGCTCGGACTCAAAGTCAGGAATGGTGGGAAACAGACGTAATTGGCTTTGATGACATCAATTTCACCCAAAATTTTAGAATGTCAAGAGAAACATTTATGTATATATGTGAGCGTCTCTCTTTGACACTCACACGTGCAGCCACACATCTTCGACAACCCATACCAGTGGGCAAAAGGGTCGGACTGTATTGGCCTGCAACAGGTGCGTGTTATCGCACTATAAGCAACCTCTTCGGTATTGCGAGGTCCACCGTCTGTTCCATAATCCACGAGTTCTGCAAAGCAGTTCGTCATGTACTCATGCCGGAGTACATTAAAATGCCCCACGGAGCTGCTTTGCAGGAGGTGATCGCAGGCTTCAAAGAGAGATGGGGAGGAGTGATCGACGAAACCCATATCCCCATTGTTGCTCCCGAGAAGAATCCCGGTGATTATTTCAACCGCAAGAGATGGAACTCAGTCATTCTACAGGGAATAGTGGATCATCGTCTTTGATAATAAATATTGATATTTGCTCATTTTAAAAATATTTAGTTAATAAACTAAAAAATGTCTTCCAACAGCTTTACCAACATTTATAGTGGATGGCCAGGAAGCGTTCATGATGCCAGGGTTGTCATGGATACCAGGGTTGCCATGGTTGTTTTATTTCTTCCTGCACTCAGAATAGTGGCGTTTGTCCTGGACGTTATGGTCGCATTTGAATCGGATACGTATCGGATATGGGTCGCATTCTAAATAGAATCCGACCTGAGCTGTTCACACTGCCATGAAAAGATCGGATACAGGTCGCATTACGTCAAAAAAATCGGAATTGAGTCACTTCAGCCTGCAGTGTGAACGCACCCTAAAGGGATGTTTCTTATGACATCACAACACTTTGACATCATCAAATTCCATCAGTGGAATAATGTAATGTATGCTATGTTGCTAGGCAACAGCAAAGCCAGCTCACTTTCAAACCTCCTGGCTGTTTCTACTTTATTGTACAAACAGCTAAAGGAGTTTAAAATTAACTAATCAACCACCACTGTCTTCATGGAGGCTTATTAATAATCACAAAATAAATATCAAGCCTGCAAACCTGATATTGTAACCGACTGAATGTTAAGTTTTTAACGTAATCTAATTTTAATCTCCTGCTTTGCTAGTTATTTTGATAATGGAATCGAAACGCACAGAATTGCGCAACACTTTGTTGAAACAATAATTACTGAGATTATTATTGTTGTTGGGTCATTAATTTGGACACATTTTGTTGATTTTTTTGTTGTTGCTGTTCTTTAATAAAGTTATGAACGTTTTAAGCCAGTCAGAGGAGGACGTGCTGGTCTCAGCGTCCTGGCGGCGTTCAGTTTGTCACCTGATGCCGAGATCGACTCCAAACCTTCTGAGATTGACATATTGCACTGCTGCTCTAGTAAAGCACGAACAGTTCAGGGACGATAGGAAATTGAGTAGAGTATAAATACTCTAGAAACAAACCTGCCTTGCCTTTTCTTATGGTGTCAAACAGCAGCTTTAAGATAATAATAGCCTCACAGTTATCAGATTAATGTGCAAACTTTTGGTACCTCTGTAAAGGTAAGACATCAAAGAATGATTTCCTGGTGTCAGTACTATTGTAGCTTTGACCCTGCCTGAATTAAATACAATAAATGTAGCTTTTTTTTACCACAAATTTTTTTTGTTATAAATAAACATTGCCAAATCCCCCGCAGCCCCCCCCACTTTCAAAACGCAGCCGTGTTGCTTTGTGTGTGTCTAACAGAATAGCTCGCTCCGTCTGTGCATTACAAAGCTATTACTACATCGCCCAGTCTCTTCTGCTGTGCCATCCCAATGATAGATTTTCCATAAATAAATCAAAACTGAACTGACAGAACGCTGAAAAGTGACGTAACTCCAACTTTTCAGTCTATATTTATCAAAAAAATCTTGAAAAAAAACTCGAGCAAGAGCGCACGGATTACGCAGGATAGAAGGTCTCATTATGCAGACAAAATTCAGACCCGGTAGTAAATTTACGGAGCCGATTAGATGACATCTACGAAGGTCAGTCCCTTTCCTGTCATGTGATTCATGTCGATGGAGCTCTGCTCAACTAAAAGGTCTGTTTTTGAAGAGAGTTTAAGGAATAGTACAAAATCTCTGAGCACCTTTCAGTCTCGTCAGCTGTTTTTAAATAGCTGTAAAACCATAGCATGTTGGGCAGAACCTGGATGCGGGATTGTTTTCGAATGATGAAAACCTTCTCTATCGGACAAAAAAAAAAAGTAACACAGGGCTGGTTTTTACGGAGAAAACAGAAGACACCCGAAAAGAGGTTAAATCATGACCACATTACACATGACAAAACAAAACAAAAGCTCCGATATTGCTTAGGAATGTTGTCATTTACAGCAGTCTTCAAAATAAAAACAAAACAAAAAAAAGACTCAAATTAGGAAAAAGATGAGAGTATGTCGTCTAACGATGGCGGCTCTTTTACAGATGTCTGATGGCAACTCCACTGTGTACGTATGTACAATGAGTAACGAGCAGCTGTGGTTTTCAATAACATCGACGTGTGTATAAAAAATACTGTGGTAAAGTGGTTATTACCAAACAAGTAATTAAATGTTTATTTAATTGAACTTTCCACTGATATGCTTGGACACATCTCTTGGGGAACGCATTTCTGAAATAATAATAAAAAAGCCCTTAATGTTCTTGTATAACATTCTACTTCTCAGAGAAACTGAAGTTTGAGTTTTTTGTCAACTACAATCATCCATACAAGCAGAAATAAGTGTTGTATTTTAATTTCTGGAATAAATTATCTTTTTAAATATATTCCAATGCATGAATAAATGATGAGGAAGAGCAGAGAAAATAGCAACATAAAGGCCGAGGAGTGTCACAGAACACCGGCTCTGGTGCACAATAGTATGCATTTATTTAAAAAAATATATATAGAGAGAAAAAACATATAGCAAACAGCAGCATGTAGGTTTATACCTGAGCTTGCTTCTGACTTTACCAGCTGTCTACAGAGGTGGAAATGTGAAGCAGCCCAAAGAGTTTAAGAACAGAAAAAGGCCCCCAAAAAATCCATGTCTTATTTTGGGGTCATTGTGAAATCTCAATTATTTGCACAGCTTACATTCCCCACATTATAAAAGTAATTTTGGGAACGTTTAACGTCATACTTTGCTTTCTTTTACGAGTTGATCAGAACATTTATTTATAATGTTTATCATCTTATAACTAGATAAACTAGATATTATTGTAAAAAAAAAAAAAAGTATTACCTCATCACCGAAAAAAGTTTTTCTCGCTGTGTGAAGTTAAATCAGTGATCATTGAAGAAGTGGAGGGTTTCCATGTATTTACACCATGTTTTATCTGAGGCTGTGCAGCTCATTCAGATTTAAATCAGGAGTTTGACCAGAAACGGCAGGATTGTTGTCCAGTTGTATAAGTGCTTTCAAAGTTTATATCGGTCCTACACACAGCGAGGAAGATGGTAAAGTTATGTATGTAACTACGTTTCTATGAATCCAAGATGACCGCCAGAGATTCCCTGTCACTCAGAATCCTGGCATTTCGCGAGGAGATTCTGTGGGAACTGAGCCTCGGCTGACGACATGCGACATAGTTGATCATCCAATACGTCACAGGTGTGACTCTGTAGATATTGGCTCAAACAATGCATGAAGGGAACATTCAGTGCTTTCAGCAGCGCCCTCTGGTGGTCAGTAGTGATGAAACAGAACTTCAAACTAACTATGCAAACCATTGTTCAGTTCTTTTACACACTAGGGCCGTCAGTAACTTGTTTTTTGGCATAAAGCTACAACACTATGATACTTATTGCGCTTCGTAATGCAAGAAGTGCCAGATAGAATAATAAATAAAAAACATCAAGTAACACGTTCCTTTAATTATAAAACTTTCACATTAGCCATGATCACTGCATACTTACTCCATTTAGACCCAGAATTCTCCCTGGTGGACCTGGAGGACCCGGAGGACCTGGAGGACCCTAAAAAAAAGTATAAAAAAAAGAAATATTGTTTCTGCATTTGTTTTAAAGTAAGTCGCTCATTAAATCTTTGAACTGCTCTGAGTTTACGTTAACCACACATCATTATTAATCTCTGCCTGAGTGTTCCTCCTCACCTGCAGGCTGACAGATTCTCCTCGGTCGCCTTTCCTCCCCACCATACCGGGTCGTCCCTACAACAAGAGACAGCAGCGTTTACCTGTTGGCTCTAAAAGGAAATGCAGGAGCTGATTGTAGATTTCACAGTGCCGCGTTTATTCACTTGCTACCCAAACTGTACGGCCAGCAGGTATGTGATCCTATAAAACTACTCACTGGGCGTCCAGGGAAACCGTATTCCCCTTTTTGACCAGGATGTCCCATCGGTCCCTGAAACGAAAGGCAGTCTGTTAGACAGCTTTAGTGTCAGGATTGTCAACTTATTCTTAAATTGACATTTTAAGAGTATGACACCACTAAACTTTTAAAATATTAAACTTATTATAAACTCACCATAGGTCCAGTGGCTCCAGGGAAACCCCGGTCGCCCTGGGAGATCACAGAGCAGAACAATAAAGCATGAAATTAGAGTAAAACAAAAAAAAAATACAATACAATGAAAAACTCTTTGAAAACCAGATTGTGTTTCATCACAATCTGGATTCTATCTTAATTTATGTTGCTTTTCTTGTCAGTTTGACTCACTTTCCTTCTTGAATATTTACATTTTTACTTTAAATGTATTTAATCAGCTGACTAGAATGACCAGCATTTAATGAAGCGTTGTTATTTTATTCAATTCTAACAACAGAAGTGACCGAAATCCTGATAGAAATACATGCTTCATCTCCATATCTTAAACAGAACATAAACAAGTTACTGAAGTTATTGTTTTAACATACCTTTGGGCCCTTTGGCCCCTGAGGGCCCCTCGGTCCAGACAAGATAGATCCATCTGCAGCAATTGTCACTCCAGGATCGCCCTTTTCTCCCTGTAAAAACAAACAAAAAGCAACAAAAATAAAAAAAATAAAAATGATACAAAAATCACAATATTTTCAAAAATATTTACGACTGATACACAAAGAAATTGTTATATTTTCCTCCAGCTTGGTGTTGCTCAGCAGACACCCAGCTGGAAACTCAAACATCCTACAAACAAAGCGCTATGATGTTGCCCTGACAACAACACCCTTCAGTGTGGATTGCTGAGGGAGTGAGGGAGGCTGAATAACGGCGATTTTCACAATCAGTAAGACGCTTAAAAAGGAAGTGAGAGAAAAGACAAATGGCTATATTTTCCAGAACATCACGTTGCTAACCTTCTCTCCTGTCGCTCCATGAATACCTTCAGGGCCTCTGTCTCCTTTTGGTCCTCTAGGGCCCTGGGAAAGGGAAGAAAGTCAGTAAATTGTTATTGACCGTCTTCAATTCGAAGGTTCAGGAAGGACGACCATAAAACTGGAAGTTCATTTTTTTCGGGTTAGCCATTTTGGAAATTCTACTGCATGTAGCCTGAAGGGAATGTATGAAGTGCATTCTTGTCAAATTAAGCAGCTGGATTACTGAAAAAGAAAGATTTACTGATGTAGCAAACAGACATTGATACAGTCAGTGAGCCATGGAGTCGGTTGGGCCAACAGGCTCAACAAACAGCGGAGTAGCAAAAAGTTACTTACTGGAAATCCGGCTTGTCCCGGCAAACCTTCAGGGCCCTGGAGCAAGTCAAACACACACAAACACACACTCGTGTCCAACAGGAAAAACAGCAAGCCTCAGTTATTTAACTATTCTGACAAAGTCACAGGATTTAACTAAACACCAATGGCAGCAGTTTGGTTACACTTTTATAGTTCTGGAAAAAAAAATAAATCTGTGATTATTTCCACTGCTTATAGCTGCTGCAAAAACGTGGTGTATTTTTTTTCATGTTGCAAAACCCATCTAGGTGTTTATATTTAAAAATGCATCGAACTGCATAACCGTTGTCACGTTTTACACGTGTAGCCAGAGACACACACCCTGGGCCCCCTGGGTCCTCTGAGCTCAGTGAAGTTCAACATCCCATCTGTAGCGTTCTGGAGCAGCTGCAGACACAACGCATGATTCAAAACACAAAGCATCTTTTAATGACTTCAACAATATGATTAACGTATTACAACAAAAGTAGTACATTTTCTTTTCTTTTTTTTTCTTCAAACTTGTGCTTTAAACCGACCGCATTCAAACACAAAATCCTGTCAGAAGAATTTAATTTGAACTTTGGCCCTTGTAAATGTGTCATAGGTATTTAGTTTGAATCTTTGATTTTAAGTGACATTTCATTTAAATGAGAAGACTGGGTGTGTTTGTGTGAACGCCTACTTCCTGCAGGTTTACGGCAGGTCCTGGAGGTCCTGGAGGTCCAGGCGGTCCTGTGATACTGAGCCCGTCAGCACCTGGATCGCCCTGCGGTGCCAATACTTACATTTATTAAAACTGTGCCTGAAAGCAAAATGCTCATTTCCAACAACATTTTATACATTTGTCAGACTGAAGGATTTAACTTGTGCTGCATAAATCATTTGTCATTTTATCCAATCTTCCTACTTTTGGTCCTGGGCTGCCTTTATCTCCTTTGGATCCCTGTTTGAAAGAAGAAATAAGTATTTTATTGTACTTAACATCAACTACAATGTTTTGGCAACAACTACAGTTCAACTAATCCAACTAATCGCAAAGCTTTGTACCAACAGATCACTACAGATTAACTCAATGAGTAAAACACCATAAAGTTATCTAAATTTTAACAGTAAACAGGAAAATTTTAATTTGTGTCTCTATCCTTTTAAAGATATTAAAACATTAAGTAGAAAAGTAAAAAAAAAAGAAAAGTTTGAGTTGATTTTTTAAGGGTATTTAATAGTTTTTTTCAAAGAGAGATTTTGCCCCTGCAACAAAAGATAAATTTATTTACATTTAGTGTTACGTGTCTTTAACAGGGGAGTCCAACATCAAAATATTGTTTTTATGGCTGATATCTGGTATTTTATCCACCAGTATTATATTTTCCACCAGTTCCACAGCAGACATGGCTTCTCTGCTTCAGTATAACGACCCAGAATCCTGAGTTGGATCAATATCAGTTTCACATGCCAACCCAACAACATGGAAACAAATATTATACGTTAATGTCTGCCCAGTTTTACTCATCACACCAACGTGATGTTAATGCTAATATATTGTGCACGCCTACATCGCCATGGTACTGCTGATGCTTACTCTAGCACCTGGCAGTCCTGCAACGCCCTGAAGGCCGTCTGGTCCTCGTTTCCCTGGTTCCCCCTGAAACAATAGAAGTTACAGAGTGCAACCTCAAGTGGATATTATGTATTTATATATTTGCCTGACACAGCAAAAATAATACACATTTCTCTTGTACACAATGTTCCAGTTTAGTTTGCTGAGCTGCCATTTGTTTGTAAGTGGAAGTGATGTGGCTTTAAATGGATTTTCTTCACCTTAGAAAGAGATTGGTACACCAATTATTATGACAAGGAATTCACTTAATATAATATCTGAAACCCATTGAACAGGGCGGACGAGGAGCTGATAGACAGCAAACTGTTTACAAAAGAAATATGATCCCTTCCGGTTTATAAAGGCCCCACCTTGACAGAAGTCCCAGGAACTCCGGGGGCGCCGTCCTCACCCTGAAGGCATCACAACAACACCGTCACTAACGAAGAAAATCATTTCCCCAGGAACAAACGGTATTTTACTGAGACTTTCTCCAACATGGAGTTGTACAAAATAGTGACGTGGAAGTGAAGTGAGATGTGGTTTCCATTTACTTTTAGTTTTTTACAGTAAAGGTGGGATAGATTTGTGACGCGTTGCAGTGAATGCATGAACATGTCAGAGGAGCAGAAACAAAAAAAAAAGATAAAATACACCATGAGCGCACACACTATTATCTGCACTTATTAGTGCAACTCATTTGATCCTGTTTGTATTGATCCCTGAAATCTATATTTGTTGTTTACAAAATTGTGTAGGCAACATAATAAAAGTGTGAAAAAATCAAGGCGGTGTACATATGAAGAGATTACCGGTGGTCCAGGGGGTCCTGGTACACCTGGAGGGCCCTTGAAAAGAAACGAAAAGATTTACCACATAATATTAGGAACACACACATAAACAAACAGATGTCTTCCACTGACCTGTGGTCCTCTTACTCCTGTCCTAATTAACAAGTCGCTCTTTCCCGATCCCTCCATGTCCTTTGAAAAAAAAAAAAAAGACAGTCTTGTTAAACTAAAATGCTCTAATGTTGTGAATGAAGAACCCAACCTGCGCTCTTCTTTTCTAATGTGTCCTTCTGCTCATCCAGGGCTCATTTCATTCCTTATGCTAGCAGTTGTTTCTATGGTCTGTGTTTGACGTAAACCACGATCACCTCTTCAAGGACTTTGGTTCCTGGAGGGCCAGGAGGGCCCGGGGGTCCTGGTGGACCAGCAGGCCCCCTTCTTCCTTGTCGACCATTGGGCCCTTGGAGTCCAGAAGACCCTGGTGGGCCCATGTCTCCACTTTCACCCTAAGGAGACAAAGACACACAGATCAAGAAGGCTGACACATTCAACAGATCGGCTCTTTTTTACTCACCCACCGTAACTGTGTTTATTTCATTTGGGGGAAATCAACACAGTTTATGCACGTGTTAATTACCTTTGGTCCAGGTGGTCCAGGTATTCCTTGGTCACCCTGAAGGTATAAAAATACAACATCATCAAAGAAAATCAAACAAACAAACATTACTTTGTGGTGATGGACAGCATCTCTTCCATCTGCCTTGTTTACTGACGGCCTAAAAAAGTAGCAACTCAAAACTGTCTAGAAAACAGTCAAATCTATCGTCTGTTATCTTCACAAAGATGACCGTACCTTTGGTCCAGCACCCCCTGGTGGGCCCGGGGAGCCAGCTGTCCCTGCAGGACCCTGGATGGACAAACACAACCAGCCACAAATTAAATGGCTGCTAAGGAACAACGACAAAGAGAAAAGTACCATGGTGCATGCTAACATGGTGACAAAGCTCTTTGTTGATCCCTCAGGCTTTCCAGCTGGGATCAACACCGAGTTTCCCAGAGAATCGAGGAAGGCAATAATGACAGTCGGTTTGATGGAGACATGAAATCATCCATGGGATTGTTACACTGGACCACATGCAACTTAGCTACATGTAGCATGACGGTAGCGGTGTTAGCAACTGCAATGGCGTGGATAATTTCTTCATCTCACTATTCATCTTCACAGATGAAATGATGAGAGCATTCAGCCATGTTTGTCTAGTGTTTAATGCAATCCATCGACTCGTACATGCAAAGTGTGACATGCGAATCCCTGAAGGTGCTATTAACGCCAAAAAGTTTTAGAGTAAAATGTGCTGCTCCAAGTACTTATTGGGAATGAAGTGTTCATTTCACAACAATTTTGATGTTAAAGAATGTTCCTCAATTATTCATGTAACATGACAGTGTAGGAAAATTATATCAAGCCTCATCAAGGTAGAGTTCATCTGTGCCAGCTTAGCATAGCGACTGTTTGTCTTTTCAGTTATTAATTAACAAAAAAAAGGAACAGCGAATCTTATATGATGCATCACAATAAAAACAGTATTTTCATGCATCCTGTTTTACGTTCAGATCAAATGTGCAAAATTAAAAATGTAACCACAGGACTGAGTTTTATTTTAGCATAAAACTTAAGTTTACCTGAAAGTTTTTTCAATGTGCTAAATTAAGAATTATTGTTTCAATGTCACCTTGGGATAAACCCCCTAGTTCCTCTGAAGCTTTTCTCTCATCCTGATTGGCTGTTGATTGTGGTGCCTAATGTGCCCATTTTGTGCTGACAAAACATCAGAATGGATGCATCTTCAGCCAGGAGTTAAAAATGAATCCAGCACAGACGGATTGTAGTAAAGACAATGACTGCCGACAATGTTAAGTCATTATCGCTTGACATTTGAAGCAGTGACTTTAAAGGGCAGATATCATCATGTTTTGGAACCGCAAAGGTAATCTTGAAACTGTGAAATGAAACTAAATCACAGAACTTCCAACGTGAAGGAAGTTTTTGGAGCATCTCCTTGGATGTTCCTGAAATCACTAAAATTATCCTTTTTTTTGTGGAAGAATTTTTAAAAACGGTTACTAAAATATTCAGTAAGAATATTTTCTGAGGGAGAATGCGACGGAAGTGCAAAGAACTGGGGACTAAACCTCCTTGTAGATGTAAGAAAGCCACAGATTGGGGAGGGAAAAGAGACCTTAATTGGGTTTCTGATGGTGAGGTCTGATTCGTCCAGACCGACCCTGTTACAAAGTGATCTGCGCATCACCGTCAGTCAAGTTTGGGTTCAGCAAGATTACATACCTAAGGAACGAGTTCACCAGCTACCTGAATACAAGTACAATTTTCTTCCATCAGTGGATTTCCTCCCCATTGGGAATCATTGGTGGTTTGCCAAGAAATAATTTGTGCTGAGGTCTGGAGGGATCTTCTTTCTGATGGCACAAACCGAAGGTGAACCAACCATGTGTTGACCTTTTTCCTGACTTCCTTACTGGACAAACCATGTCATTAATCTCTGTTGTATGAACTCACATTCAAACTGGCAGCGTTGCTATCACTGCTTTACCTTTAGGTTTTGTGTCCTGCACAAATCTCCATTGTTCTTCTGATATTTTTGACTGCATAATTTGGCCGCCATTCTTGATTTCAGAAAGGAAATGAACAAAACTCTATCACTACAATCCCAAAAACTTGTAGCTGTTAAAAAAAATGATGATACAAGCCCTAAGAGTTTGAATTTGAAAAACAAGCTTTCGGCAGGAATTTCGTCACTGCGACAAATGTGTCGTCTTCATTACGTCTTTACGGAGTTTGCCACTCTACTCATGCAGTGGATTGCACTCCTGTCATTCATTGCTCCCTTATTCCAGGCCAGAATACCTCGCCCGAGCCCCAGGTGGACTCAAGCCCAGAACCTGAACCGACACCAGAGGCGGAACTAAAATCAGAACCGGAACCAGTAGTGAGTTTTGTATTGAGAACTGACGCCAGCTCTGGACTCAAAGCTGAACCAACAGGCCCAGAGGCACTTAAGTCATCCTCAAATATCTGCAAGAAAGTAGAGGAGACAGAGAAATGGCAAGAGTGTAGAAGATGGATGGACAGGAAAAATGAAGTTAGAACAGGATGGGGTGACAGTAAAACATGGATACCACATAGATGACAGAGACAAATGCAGATATAAAGATTAAACATAGAATCAAATGTCAACCTGGTGGCAGAACCTGTATCTTGATACAAGGAATGAAACATTTTTAGATTTTCAGTCTGGGGGCCTGATAGATATAAAACATGGATGACTGAAGTATAGATATATACAATTCATGTTTTTCTACTCGGATCCAAATGCACCTTAAGTTGACAGGTAACCTACTGGTATTCCCTGTTTGCCTGGAAGTCCATCACCGCCAGGTGTAGCCGGGGGTCCAGTGTGGTCAGGGGTCAGTTCTGATGACAGCTGTGGTGCAGGAGGCCCGGGTGGTCCCGGAGGCCCCGGAGGACCTGCTGGACCCTGGAAATCAAACACAAGTTAAATCCTCTCAAATTATCGTAACGTTTATACGTTTTTCGCTCTTACCCTGATGTAAATGGTATCGGTGTCCAGATCCTCAAAGCCAGAACCAAGGGCATCTGGTCCATACTAAAACATAAATACGATGTCAAAAATATGAAGGTAATTTTACAAACCTTTTGTCAAATTGCACCATAGTCTGCTCACCGGCACACTGCGGGATCTGGGAGGCCCTGGGGGTCCTGGGAGGCCGGGGGGGCCTGGCAGACCAATGCCGGGGTCCCCCTGTGAACAGAGGAGACATCATCCAAACATTTACTTTTCCTGTCTCTTGTCTTTTTTAAACATAATTAAAAGATTAAACATTTTTGGTTAATGCCAGTGGTGGAGAAAGTACTCAAAAAATGTACTTAAGTAAAAGTACAAATACACAGTCAAAAATGTACTTAAGTAAAAGTCAAAGTGCCACATTAACTTTTTACTTAAGTAAAAGTTAAAAAGTACTGGCTTTTAAAAATACTTAAGTATTAAAAGTAAAAGTACTTGCTGAATACGTAACCTAATCACTAATATCATTAAGTGTGCCGATCGTATTTAATTTTAATACATCAGAAATGTGCCATTTTAATGAG